>NW_026508865.1:0-83256 GCF_026875155.1 Cherax quadricarinatus
CCCTTTGATTTTGTTTTTCTTACTGAATATTGATGGTGTATTTTCAAATTCTAGAGGTTTCCCACCCTGTCCCATAAAGGAAAGTTAAACCGTGCCCCCAACACTGTAAACACCACCAACACAGTGTTGCGGAATTCTCGATCAACATACCTTAACACTGTAAATTTCTTAAAACAATTTTTTATTGAATTTTTTTTTTGGGACTTTGGGAAGGACTGATAAATTATCATTGTATTAACAGACCACCCATTTTTTTTTGAGGATTTTTTTCTTGGTCACTCCTATAAAAATTTTCCCTTACCAGTAAAGTATTTCCCTTCAAATTCTTGGGAACATAGCTTTGGGGCATATAAAAGATTTTTCCTTTTTCCCCTTCAAGAAACCAGACTCCATCGTAAAAAAAAAATAGTAAAGACCTTCTTTTCATTTGGGTAGAAATTATAAGAACCCATCGGGCCTTGTTAATAGAAAAAAATTTTAAACCCGTAAAAACATCTAAAATGGAAGTTCATGTCCCTTTTCTGCTCTCCTGGAATTTAATAGAAGAAAAAGAATTAAATTCCGGAAAAAATGTTCGGTCCTTTCTGCCGAAAAATTCTCTTTTTTTTCCATACTTCAGGGAAAGAAACTTAAAAAAACTTGCCAAAAAACTTAAAGTTGTAAATGGGAGAAAAAAACCCCCTTTCTTTTTTGAGCGTTTTTTATTATTTTTTTCCAAAATTGGGAAAAAACATTTTGAAAAAGCTGTGACAAAAAAACACAAGTTAAAAAATTTGCTTTACCATTTTTTTTTAATGATGTAAGTTTTTTAGTACTTTCGATTTTTGAAATTTTTTTTTTTTTCCTCCTTTTTAAAAATCTATTCACCTCCAAATTAAAAAGTTTTTGCTGGTGGAACTTATTTTTTAATAAAAAATTAAAAAAGTTGTGGGCCACGTCTGTAACCCGTTTTAAAGGGAAAAAGTTTCCCCTTGTTTTTTTTTATAAAATTTTAAAATATTAAATAACCCCAAAATTTTTACGAATTTGCTGGCGCCTTTTTGGGCACGGATTTTTTCCTATTCTTTTGCTTAATAAAGTTTTGGGCTTCTTTTCCCGGTTTAAAAAACCCATATACTGTCTTTGCCAATTTTTAACCCTTAGGGGTGCCCCTTGTTTTTGGGTTGCAAAAAGTCTTGGCGGTTTAAAAAAAAAACCCCCTAGTCCGGCTTAATACTACCAGGGTGTCTTTTGGTCTCGGTAAGACAAAAGTAGGGCGTCTGTTGGTCTCGGGAAAAGTACAAACGCGGGGCTTTTTTGGGTTGGGTAAGACATACGCTAGGGTGCTTTTGGGTCTCGGGTAAGAAAACGCAGGGTGTTGTTGGTCTCGGTAAGACATACGCTAGGCTGTCTGTTGGTCTCGGTAAGCCCTACCCAAAGGGTCCTGTTGGTCTCGGGTAATACATACGCGGGGCTGTCTTTGGCTCGGGTAAGACATACCTAGGGCTGTCTTTTGGGGCTCGGGAAAGTACATACCTGGGGCTGTCTGTTGGGCCCCCCGGGTAAACATCCTGGGGCGTTTTTGGGTCTGGGGTAAGACATCGCTAGGGCGTTGTTGGTCTCGGGTAAGTACATACGTGGGGCTGTCTGTTGGCCCGGGGTAAGACATCGCTGGGGCTGTCTGTTGGTCTGGGGGTAAGACAAACGCTGGGGCTGTTGTTGGTCCGGGTAAGTACTACGCTAGGGCGTCTGTTTTCTCGGTAAGACTAGCTAGGGCTGTCTGTTGGCTGGGGTAAGCCATACGAGGCGTTGTTGGTCTGGGGTAAGCACATACTAACGGGTTTTAATAGCGAAATTCGGTTAGCATTTGAAACCCCCAACTTTTTCTTTTTTTCCCTGAAGCATTGATTTTCCGTTCATTATTTTCCGCTTCATTATTCCTTAGATGTAAAAATTCTTGTTCCTTCCACTTAAGTGGTTCCATTAAGAGAATTTATGTTGGGCCATCTCACTTCAAAAACATTTTTCTTTGTCTGTTAAAAAATTTAAATTTTCTTATATTTAAAAATTTGTGGGGGTGATCGAAAGGGGTCGAAGACAGATAAACCAACCCTGTTATTAGACGATTTTCGGTAATACCTATTCATGAGCCATTTTCGTAAAATCACTAATTTTAATATTTTAGGGCCTTAAGAAACACAGATTTGAAAAAAAAAACGGCAAGTAATTATGGACAAGGTATATATAAGGGAAAAATGAATATTTTAAAAGAACCTTTTCGATCAGGTTAGTAATAAGTAATGAAGGAATGGGGAATTGATTAAACATTATATGTATGGGTGATTTAAATTATAAGCCCGGTTTTCCAGCGAGACCTTTTATTAGTGGGTGGGTAGCGACTTCTGCGTTTTTCAAAAAGGGGAAAAAAATATTAACCCAGGCTTGGCAACATTTCTCAAGCGCTATAAAAAGATCGTTACCTCTTTGAAAAACTGAAAAATGTTAACATGTCAAAAAATTTTTCCCGAGTTATTTTGAGGTCACAGTTTTTGTTTACCTGGTGCCTTTCCAAATGTATCTTTCTTGAAGAATTGACAAGTTCCATGCCATTAAATAAAAAATTTATTACGAGCTGATTAATTATGTGTATCTCATTGCAAGTTTGGTTTGGGAAGTTTTAAACCTCAAAGACGGGAATGGCAGGGGGAAATCCTTTCCCTCAAAATTAAGAAATGAAATATAGAGTTTTTTTGAGCCCAGTTGTTGAAAGAAACCTGCCCCGTGAAGCTAATGGTTAAAATATGTGAAATTTTTGATCTTGGCCAATTTTTAAGACCAGAACTTTTTTAAGTAGACTTATCTTTTCCTTTCTATTAAAATTTTTGTCAAAAGGACAGTAGTGGATTTAAATTTTCATTTTTAATTTTTTCAGGGAAACCCTAAACACATGCCAGTTTACATCTATACCAAAATTAAAGTCTTTTTAAAAGTCATGAAGTCTGCAGATTTTTTTTAACTCGTGTTACTCGTGCCATGAGTGAGTGGCCCTTTAAAAATGAAAAAAAATTGTTTATTAGCTCTGTTTTTTTGAATCAATATGGGGTAGATAGGATGACAACGACGTTTGTTGTCTCTTGAGGCTTGGGGCAAGGTTCGCAGTGCTCTAACCACCGTACCACAATGGACAATACCTTCTAAACATTGTAAAAAACTCTCGCGGTCGAGCATGCAGGGGATAGGAAAAAGCTGACACAAACCCCTGAATGCTGGCGCCTTGAATCAAAAGTCTGCGTTTGCTAGGGCCCCAAAGGGATTTTCCAGTTGGTACGGTGGTTAGAGCACTGCGTACCTTGTCACAAAGGGTTTTAGGTTCGAATCTCCTTCGACCCCGGGATTTGTGTATGTGAATATTTCGCCTGTTTGTGAACTCTAAACTTTTATATAATATATTATATATTATATATTAAAAATATTATATATATATAATAATAATATAATAATAATATAATTAATATATTTTAAAAATAATTTTTTATATATATTTTATTATCACACTGGGCCCATTCCCACCAAGGCAGGGTGACCGAAAAAGAAAAAATTTCGCCATCATTTACTCCATCACTGTCTTGCCAGAAGGGTGCTTTTTACTACATTTTTAAACTCAACATTAAACCCCTCCTTTAGAGTGCAGCACGACTTCCCATCTCCAGGACTCAAGTCCGGGCCCGCCAGTTTTCCTGAACCCCTTCATAAAAAGTTACTTTTTCAACCCAACAGACGTCAAGTATTAAAAACCATTTTTCTCCATTTACTCCCCATCAAACACGCTTCACGCATGCGCTGGGGTCCAAGCCCCTCCACACAAAAACCCCCTTTAACCCCTCTCTCCCAAACCCTTTCCCCAGGGCCCACCCCTACCCGCCTTCCTTTCCCCTACAGATGATACCTTTTGAAGTCATTCTGTTTCGCTCCATTCTCTCTACATGTCCCACCACCCAACAACCTTCCTCAGCCCTTGGGCAACAGTTTTGTAATCCCCCACCTCCTCCTAACTTCCAAACTACGAATTTTCTTTCATTATATTCACACCACATTGCCCTCAACATGACATCTCCACTGCCTCCGCCCTTTTCCTCGCGCAACATTCATCCCCATGCTTCACACCCATATAAGAGCGTTGGTAAAAAATAACTCCCCCAAAATTCCCCTCTTTCCTCCAAGGAAAAGTTTTTGTCTCCACAACTCCCAAGTGCCCCCTCACCCTTTCCCTCATCAATTCTATGATTTATTTTATCTTTCAAACCCACCCCTGACCGTCCACTCCCAAAAATTTTTAATACATTCACCCCCTCCATATCTCCCTCTCCCCCCTGATATTCAATCTTTCATCACCCAATCTTTTTTTTTCCTCATAACTTACTCTTTCCTGTTTCACTTTAATTTTTTCTTTTTCCCCCTACCCAAAATTATCCACCATTTTGCAAATTCTCTTCAGATCTCCCAAGAGCACAGTGTCATCAGCAAAGAGCACTGTGACAAAACCCCCCTTTGTGTGGATTCTTTTATCTTTTAACTTCCACCCCCTTTTCCCAAACCCCCGCATTTACTTCTCTTACAACCCCATCTAAAATATATTAAACAAACCCCGGTGACATCCCCATCATTGTCTAAGGCCTACTTTTACTGGGAAAAAAATTTCCCTCCCTACTACTCTAACTTGAGCTCCTTCCTCGTAAAAACTTTCATGTTTTAGTAAAACCCATCTCCTACACCATTTTCTTCAAAAAATCTGCCCCATTTTCCCCTATCCACCCCGGTAAGCCTTTTTTCCAAAACCATAAATGCCACAAAGACCCCTTTTGCCCTTTTCTAAATACGTTCACTTATATGTTTCACTGTAACACCTGGTCCAATACCCCCACCCTTTTCCCAAACCTCCTTTTTCTCTGCTATCCTATTCTCCGCTTACTCTTAAATTTTTTAAAAATAAATCTACCATACACTTTAAACCCGGTAACTAGTAATTATCCCCCCCTTTTAATTTTGCACTCTCTTTTTTCCCTTTGCCTTTTACAAAGGAACTATGCATCTCTCGCCAATCCCCAGGTACCCTTACCCTCTTCCACACATTTATTAAATAATTGCACCAACCCTCCAAAACAAACCCCACCTCTTTTAAAATTTTTATCTTTTTCCCCTCAATCCCCGCTGCCTTACCCTCTTTCATTTTACCTACTGCCCCACGAACTTCCCCCCCACTCACAAATTTGGCTCTTCCTCACTCCACAAGAAGTTATCCTCCTTGCCCTATACACAAAAAAAAAAACACAGCTTCCCCAACTTCCAACATTCAACAATTTCTCAAAATATTCCCCATCTTCCCCAAAACCTCTAACTATAAATTTAATAACCCTCCTCCCTATTTTTAATGACAAATTCCATTTTTTCTCTAGGCTTTCTTAACTTTTTAATTACTCCAAAAATTTTTCTTATTTTCAACAAAATTTTTAATAACATCTCACCCCCTCTCTCTTTGTTCCTTTTTACATTTCTTACCACACTCTTAACCCCTCCTTTTTTCAAAATACTCTTCCCTCCTTGCATCACTTCTACTTTGTAAAAACTTCTATATGCTAACTTTTTCCCCTTACACTCCCTTTTCTCATCATTCCACCCCCGCTCCTCTTCCCTCCCGCACCCTCCCCCGTAACCACAAAATTTGTAACACTCCAACACACATTTTTAAAACCTACCCCCCTACCTCTTAACCCCCTTGCCTTGCTTCATTCCCATCTAACCTCCATACTGTTTATATTTACCCCAACTGCCTACTCTTTTTGTTATAAACTTCACCTCCTTCTTCTTGATGCTTCTATTCTCCTTTTATCCCCTCACCTTTTTCTTCATGTACAAAAAATAAAAAGTATGTTAAAAATTGTGGCCCCTCTTAAAAAGTAACCTGAAACATCAACAGTCCTTTTTTCTACCAAAACATAATCCAACAAACTACTGTCATTTCGCCCTACATATATCTTGTATACTTATTTATCCTCTTTTTCTGAAAATTTGTATTACCTATAACTAAACCCCTGTCTACACAATGTTCGATCAAAGGGCTCCCATTATCATTTACACCTGGCACCCCAAACTACCTACCACACCCTCCTAAAAGTTGCCTACTTTAGCATTCAGGTCTCCTACCACAATTCTCTTCACTTGGTTCAAAGGTCCTATACATTCAACTTATAACATCTCCCAAATCTCGCTCTCCTCTACATTCCTCTCTTCTCCAGTGCATACACGTTATTATGACCACTTTTTCGCATCCAACTATACTTTTCCACATAATCTTGAAGTTACCAATTCATATTCTCTTTTCTCCTTCCATAATGTTCATTCCACATTTCTGTACCCCCTTCCTTGGCCTCTATCTCTCTCAGATAATCAGATTTAATCCCATTTATTTCCCCCACCGAAACTCCCCTACCCCCTTAGCTTTGTTTCGCTTAGGGCCGCGACATGTAACTTCTGATCATTCATAACCTCAGCAATATTGGTTTCTTCGTCATCCGCACTACATCACACACATTTCAAGCCATCCAGTTTTATAAAGTTTTTCTTCTCTCTTTTTTAGAACTGTTACAGGAGAAGGGGGTACTAGCCATTGCTCCCGGCATTTTAGTCGCTCATACGCACGCATGCCTACGGAGGAAAGATTCTTTTCCACTTCCCATGGACAATAGAAGAATAAAGAGAACAAGAGCATTAGAAAAAGGAGAAAAACCTAGTTCGTATGTATATATATTTATATATATAGCTATTCTATATATGCATGTGGTGTCTGTGAAGTGTGACCATGTGTAAGTAGGAGTAGCAAGATATCCCCTGTTATCTGCTGTTTAGAGACAGAAAAAGAAAACAGCAGTTTACCATCATGCAAAACAGTTACAGGTTCGGGTTCACAGTCATTGGCTGGACGGTAGTACTTCTGGGTGGTTGCTGTTACCAACCTACAACTCCCACAGGAGGTAAGTACACCCTGGGTGTTTGCCTGTTCTACAACCTACTACCCAGGACGGTAGTACCACCCTGGGTGGTTGCTGTCTACCAACCTCTATCTCTTTGTAAGGTTACCTTATTATTTTTAATTCTTTTGAATTGTACTGTTCTTCTGTGTTATTGTACTGTTTTATAGTACATATATTTTTGTGTGATAATTATGATGGTTTGTTTGTTATTAGCTATTTTTGTGTGTTATTGTACTTATTTATTTTGTCATACACTGTTTTCTGTTCGATTTTACTTTATGAGTTTCTCTAAATGATTTGATGTCACTATACTTTTTTATTGTTTATGATATGTTTTTTGAGTTCCTTTCATATTTTGTGTGTTATTACACTGTTTTATACTGTACTGTAAACATCTGACTTGATTCTCTTAACAAAACCATACCACGAGGCAGGATTTGAGACTCTCTGACCGCGGGTTAAATCCCGCGTGTTCGGTTTGTTTGCAATTGTGCCATTTCGATTTGTGGTCTCGTTTATTCATGTATACGTTACAATGAATCGCTACCGAAGCCTTTTACCATAGCTGATTGCCAAAACTATTTCCAACCAGAAACCTACGGAGGTCTTCTAACTAAAAGTTTTCTGGTAACAGGTCCCTTCCTGTAGAATCTGCTAATAGCGTCCAGGCTTATTATTGATTCCCTACCAACAGAATCCTAAGATAAAGAAATTCCTGTCACTAAGTTTTCTATCAGGTAAATTTTACCAGAAGGTTACATACCCCCCCCCCCAGTGTAATTACCTCTGGTGTTATCAGCCAGACTTTAGTACACAACACAACGATGGTGGTGAAAAAACACATAACAGCAGAGAGGAAACTTTCAGAACTGTGAAAACAAGCTCCTCATTCAATAGTTCCCTTCTACGGTTTTGTCTTTTTATTACTTTCAGCTATATGCCATATATCTCTTCAACATAGTACACCACACATTCCAGTGTGTATTTATCTCTGCCAAAATAGTGCACCATCAACATTCACTGTGTCATATCTCTCTGCAAAATAGAGCACCACAACATTCGTGTGTCATATATTCTCTGCAACCTAGTGCACCAAAACTGCAGTGTGTAATATATGTTAACATTGATACATACAGTACATCATACCGTCTGGGAGGACCATTACCACACCGTCGCATGGCCAGGTTGTGGCAGCCATCACCAAAATTTTTTTATCAGTAGATAGAATCCATCCAGTGTTGATAGTTTTTATTTTCATCACAGAGGTTTTTTTTTTATCCATCTGTTGTGGTGAATGCTTCTTATGTATTATTGAGAGGTGAGTGAAGAGTGTAGAGAAAAAACTGAGAGGAATTATTTAAAAAATTAGTTCTAATTAAACTAAATGTTTATTAAGATAATTTTAAGGGACTATCTCTGTTTTAACTCCAAGTCTCTGAGTGAATCACGTCTTCAACATATTTATCTCCTTTCCAAAATATTTCTCAACAATATTGTAAACCCTCATTCCAGTTTTTAAGAAAATTTAAATAAACATGATCAGATTTTCTGTAATTTCTGACATATTCATATAGAGAACTCATTAATTTAAACAGTGGCGTGGGAGATGTGTAGATATGCTTATGAGAACGTGTAACATGTATAATTGTGGCGTACGTAGTGTGGTTTGTAGTGATGTTTATGTGTAACACCATGTATATACCTGTGTTTACGTAGTAGTGGGTTTGTAGTTATGTGTATGTGTACACAGGTATATACATGCTGTACATAGTAGTGTGTTTGTAGTTATGTGTATGTGTAGATGAAAGTGAAAAGTAGACATCAGAAGAAAACTTACATGAACTACATAATAATTCACCAATAAAGGAAAGAGCACAGTTCCGTGGTACACTGTCAGCCTGACGGACTTGCTGTATAAGCCTAGCGGACTCTGCTGGTCAGCCTGGCTGACTTCTGCTGTCCAACCAGTTAGTCAGTCAGAATAAAAGAAATGAGTCAATAGAAGCTTAAAAACTGGTAAAATTTAGAATGTTTTTAAGATTAGACGTTTGTGAGGCAGTTGTAATAAAGTCTCTGAATACTTACTGATTTTGTTCATAATGTTTATAAAAGAAAAGGGAAAACTTTAAAGAATGTAATAATTATAATGGAATAAGACTGGTCAACAGTCTTATTCCATTATAATTATGTCAGAAATATGATGGAAATATATAATTATGTAAGAAATATGATGGATGAAGTGATGGAAAGACCAAAACATGCGTACAAAAGAAGAGGTGTGATTTGAAAGGGAAATTTATATATGCATCATGTGTAAACAATGAAATACCCAAGAGAAAAACACTTATATAAAGGGAAGCAACACTTAGGTGGATTTATAGGTTTGATAAAAATATACTAGAGTTAAAAATGTATTTAATCTTAGCAAATGTTTTGAGAGCAATAGTGTTGAATTAAGTTATAATATGCAAGAAGACGGTAAAGACCTTAACAAAAAACTGGGGTTAGATCATGTTGTGTGAGTACCTGTGGTCTTAAAGACGTTGTGATGTCACTGTGGTCTTAAAGACGTGTGATGTCACCTGTGGTCTTAAAGAGTGTGATGTCACCTGTGGTCTTTAAGACGTGTGATGGTCACCTGTGGTTTAAAGGACGTGTGATGTCACCTAGTGGTCTAAAGGAGTGTGATGACACCTGTGGTCTTAACGACGTGTGATGTCCCTTGTGGTCTTAACGACGGGGTGTTGTTCATTGTACTTTGCTCAGAAGACAGTATACACGGAGTAAGCCATCCTGTCGGACCCCCAGGTGTCACTTAAACACAGCTTTTACAATGTAAAACTCTGGATACACCACACACACACATATATATGTGTGCGCGCATGTATATATATATCCGACCTTCAAATTCATTTACGAAACACCAGAAATAGCTATTATTATAAATTTGTTATAGTTTTCATAGAGGAAATTTAGAGATTTGTACATGTTATTATGTATGAAAAATCATACATAATAACATGTACACATGACATTGGTGAACACACAAGAACAGGTACATATGACACCAATATACAATAACACGTAGATATTACATTCATTTATACAAAATAACATGTTACACAGGACACACAGTCCTCCACTAGTGTCTCAAACGTGTTCATCTTTATATATTTACATATTTCACATAGAATGTCGCTCACAAACACATTTAAACTGCTAAATAAGTTAAAAAAAACTTGTTCTCAGAATAAATTCATAGTGTATACATAAGAGAATTCCAAAATTTGTTAATTAAATTAGCTCCGGGTGGCCGAGCTGTGTACGAGCTCGTCTCGTCCCAGCTGTTCTACGGGCCAGGCTGTCTTGGTTGGATGTAATTATGGAAACAGTTTATGTAATTGTCCCCTCGTATTTCCACTACCTGGACAGTCACTACCGTAGTCCAGGCTCGACAAGACCAAGTTTCCCTCTGGGCAAGGTCACTGAGGGTTGGCAACCGCTGGCCTCTGGGGAGTGGGAAGGGGAGTCCATCAGTGACACTAAGTGGATTCCTGGGACACTGACCGGGGAGGCACCGCGACCTTAGGTAGTGGGGAAGGGGAGGACATCCGGGCGCGAGCGGATGGATTCCTGGATAATAACTTGGGAAGGTTGTTGTTGAGCTAACCCTTGGGTAGTGGGGCAAGGAGAGACATCTGGGAGCGAGGCGGAGGGATTTCCTGGCTCCATAGAACCTGGGGAAAGCATGATCGTGCCGTTGAGGCTGACCTTGGGCACGTGGGGGAAGGGAAGAATCCGGCGGTGACGGATCCGATTCTGATCAATAACTGTGGCAACTCGCAAGGATTCCCGCTGACTTTGGGAATATTGGCGGGCTTCCCCCTTGATGCCCCCCCCCCCCCCACGGGTGACACCCAAGTGGACTCCTGGAGACACTTATCTGGGGAAGCACTGACCAACTCGCTGACCTTAGGTAAGTGGGAAGGAGCCATCCGGGGAGCGTGCGGAGTGAGGTGGTTCGCGGTTGGGGGAGATACATATAACTTGGGGGAAGGTTGTTGTTGAGGCTAACCTTGGTGTAAGTGGGGAAGGGGAGACATCTGGGAGCGGAGCGATGGTTTCCTGGATACATGACCTGGGGAAAGCATGATACGTGCAGTTGAGGCTGACCTTGGGAAGTGAGGGAAGGGGACGACATCCGGCCGGTAGACGGTCGAGTCCTGGATACATGGAACCTTAGTTAAAGCAAGGAATACCGTGATTTGGGGACGTGTAGAAGGGATTCTCCACTTGAGGTGACACCAAGTGACTCCTGGAGACATGATCCGGGGAAGGCATGACCCTAACTCGTGACCTTAGGTAAGTGGGGTAGGGAAGACATCCGCGAGCGAGCGGATGGATTCCTGGATACATAAACTTGGGGAAGGTTGTTGTTGAGGCCTAACCTTGGGTAAGTGGGGAAGGGAAAGACATTGGCGGTAGACGGTTGGTTACCTGGATACATGAACCTGGTGTAGGCTTGAATACAGGTTGGTTGAGGCTGACCTTGGGAAAGTGAGAATGGGAAACAGCGGCGGCGCGGATTGAAATTCCTGATACATAACCCTAGGGAAGGCTGAGGCTGGAAGGCAGAGAGAGAGCGGCGAGGCTGACCTTGGGAAGTGAGGAAGGGTAGACTTCGGGGGCCCACGGATGGATTCCTGGACACATGAAACATGGGGAAGGCGCGGGGGGGGCGGCCCTAAAGGACGAAACCACTGGCCTCCACGTGGCAAGGTCTGGTTACTCAGAGATAACTTCTGAGGCTGACAGTGGTCGCAAATAGTTAATGTTTATTATTAATTCAAGATTTGCTAATTTGGTGTCAAAAGCGTCTACCAGGGTGGTATTATTTCCAATCAGCCACTCTCATAGGGAGGCCACGGTAGTGTTTCTTATTTTGTCATTACCTGCAGTTACTTAATAAAAATAAACATTAATGAAAATATGGTTACTTATTTTTGATAACACAACAGAGATAACATTGCAACAACTAGAAATGGCAGTAATATTGTTTGAGAGTCGTTGAGCGATGTGAAGTGACAGGTCTCCTGGGTACCAACATGTCTGGTACTCTAACTAACGTAGGTCATCTGGAAAAAGACCCGGGCCGGGTCAATACGTGGGTGTTGCTGGAGGCAGACCAACAGTTAGGTGTCTTCAATCAAAAAACCGTTTCGCCTACACAGTAGGCTTCTTCCAGTTTAATATAGAGGCAGGAGCAGAGGCAGTGAATGTAAGGCGATCCTAATTATAGTCATGCTTGATCCCAGAAAGGATCCCCGTGATCCAGAACGTATCCCCGTGATCCCAGAAAGGTATCCCCGTGATCCCAGAAAGGTATCCCCGTGATCCCAGAAAGGTATCCCCGTGATCCCAGAAAGATATCCCCGTGATCCCAGAAAGGTATCCCCGTGATCCCAGAAGGTATTTCCCCGTGATCCCAGAAAGGTATCCCGTACTGCTATAACCTTATTGTTCATCTCTGTTGCGGTACCAGTTTTTCTTTGCTACGTTACTGCATTTCTGTGGCTGCACTCTACCGTTCTTTTGTTTTAATTTTCTGTATGGTGTCTCTGTTACTGTACTCATCTTCTGTGTGGGGGCTACTCTACTGTCTCTCTGTTAATGTATGGTCTTCTGTGTTACTGTACTGGTCCCTTCTTGTTACTGTACTGGTCTTCTCTGTAACTGAACTATATTTGTTCTTCTGTGTGTCTGTACTGGTCTTCTGTGCTACCCGTGTCAGGGGAACGCCTTCCTATTGAACAAGAAAGGGAAAAATAACAAATGAATAACTTGATAGATAATAATTAAATATTTCTAAGGATATTACTTAAAAATAAATACAATACATATTGGCCGCTGTGGTTCCAGTTAGTGTTGGGGACATGAGAATCTTATGCCCAGGATGTCTTCTGAGATGTTTTAGAGAAAATGGTGTTGGTTATCTGTGGTGGCGGTGTTCGTCCCATGTTCTGGAAATCTTGTCACTACTTGGGTTGTTCACCACAATTCAGATTTTAGAGGTGAGGAGTCGTAATGTCCCACTACGTCTGTAGGACAGGGAATCTTGCTCCACTAACTAGCGTCTACCTGGTTGACCAGGTCAGACAGAGAGTTGAGAATAAGAAAACATGGTTATCTAAGAGTTAAAATAAGTTATGGCAATGACGAAAGACAAAGGCTGGTATTCTCTCAATGTATTACTTGTAACAGGTAAATTTAGTATCAATGAAACAGGAAATACTCCTGGTAGATCACGTAACCTGATCATGAGAAGAGTGGAGGTGAAGTTATTCTTCAAACTTCAACCCACACCAGGTAAGGTTAATCTACCAGGAATAGAAATTAAAGCAACTCAGACGCTAGGAACTGATGTTTAGCCTCTGCCCACTAGATGAAGTGTGGGCGGTAAACGCTAGTGGTTCCTGGGTGTCTGAACAACATACCTCCAACTTTTTAAATTTTTCTTTTCCTCAAAATATCCAATTCCTACAACTTATAGTCGGAGCCGTATGTTAAGTTACAGAGGGAAAGTACTATGTAAACCCTCGGTTCAGCCAATCTGAGAAGTGGTTTTCGAGTCATATATATATATATATTATATATGTAACACTTTAAGCTATAAGATGGATAGCCCATCTTAAGAGTCGGCTACTTGACCTCTGAAGTTTTCCAGGTACTCAGTGTTGCGATCTGTTTCAAGACTAAGGGTTTTCCTATAAGTAGTAGTTGAAACCCACTTCCCACCCCATACAATGCATACGTTCCTTCTCCCACCGTGGAGTAGTTTTCTTCCCTCGCAGAAGCTTTTACTGGTGGAAGATATAGGAAAGGAATTCATCATAATACTGTAGTGATCAGTCCCGTAGTCCTGAATGGAAGGATCCGTTTGGAGACAAAAGGAACTTTATTAATAACTGGTAATTTGAACAGGAGGATTGGAAAGTATTCTTTACCTTTGTTCGAAGCTTTCTAAGCTCTTCAGAAACAAACAAGAGGTTCTTTTAGTACTTTTTTAAATAGTCTGTGAGAATGGAAGTAGACCTGTTAAAATTTATGTACAAAAATCTCTTTGAATATTTACGACCAAGAAAACTTCTTAGCAAATTGTGTTATTGTAGTTAGGCAGGAGCTTTCTAGAACTGGTTTCGTCTTGTGAGGAAGAGGTGATAAAAATTACTGTCAGAAATAATAAAACCCGAGGAATTTATTACTTTTTGATAATAGCCAAGAAATCCTTCTGTGGTTGATTGTAAGGAATGAGCTCTTAGTCTTTTTTAAAAACCAAGCGGGGGACAGGGTAGTAGATGATCCTCCCAGACATTAAATCATGATGTAAATTTATCGAAATACACTGACACATTCTTGAGGTCAGAAGAATATTCTCATAAGCCGGATTACGTGGCACCCGCGGTGACCAAGCCGTAAGGCACTGTGCGATATTGCATTAGGTCCTTTATGAGTAGGGGAAAGCCGTTAGTCTGGGTGTAATGACACTTGATGGTACGGCTTGTGGAGATGTCTAATCAGAGAAAAATTTACGTCATGGAATTCATACAAGTCCTGATCGGTACTGACATGGTTAAACGTCCCATTTAGTGATAAATTTAATAACGAAAATCTGAGCCAGTCGGTAAGAATTGTCTGATTCTTACCATTGACAACTGCTGAAACAGAAAGCTGATTTTAGAATGTTCAATGATATTTCGCTAAGAGTTGTCACCTTGTTATCAAATTGTTTTCCGTTAAGTGCACCACAACAGGATAAATTTTTCCGTCTTACTGGTCATGACGCTGACCAATTGAATTTGTGTACACCGGTAGTGGTAGTCCTGGGATCCTGTGATTCTGTAGAAAAAGCTACTTATTTTAACTATTGGCATTTACTTGAGGGCTTTTGTTAGTAGCTAGTTCACTCTTGGATTTTGGATGTTTGAGGTTATTAGTTGGAGAATCAACAGTTAAGATATCTGTAGTTCCTTCGCTTCGTGCGAACTAGGGATTATTAATACAAATTTACATTCACGGAATCATGACTGTTAGACAAACTTTCTTCATCGAAGAATTTCAACGACGAATCACAATTTCTCGGTGGAAGAGTTCCAAATCTTGACATGTTACATCGTTCTTTACCTTGCAACAAGATATACTCTACCTTATAACCGACCCTTTAACTTTTACTCGGTCCCGCACCAGGCCAATACCAATTAGATGGATATCTTGTCACAGCCCCACCACCCCCAACCCTCCCCCCCCCCCCCCCCCCCCCCCCCCCCCCCCCCCCCCCCCCCCCCCCACCCCCCCCCCCCCCCCCCCCCCCCCCCCCCCCCCCCCCCCCCCCCCCCCCCCCCCCCCCCCCCCCCCCCCCCCCCCCCCCCCCCCCCCCCCCCCCCCCCCCCCCCCCCCCCCCCCCCCCCCCCCCCCCCCCCCCCCCCCCCCCCCCCCCCCCCCCCCCCCCCCCCCCCCCCCCCCCCCCCCCCCCCCCCCCCCCCCCCCCCCCCCCCCCCCCCCCCCCCCCCCCCCCCCCCCCCCCCCCCCCCCCCCCCCCCCCCCCCCCCCCCCCCCCCCCCCCCCCCCCCCCCCCCCCCCCCCCCCCCCCCCCCCCCCCCCCCCCCCCCCCCCCCCCCCCCCCCCCCCCCCCCCCCCCCCCCCCCCCCCCCCCCCCCCCCCCCCCCCCCCCCCCCCCCCCCCCCCCCCCCCCCCCCCCCCCCCCCCCCCCCCCCCCCCCCCCCCCCCCCCCCCCCCCCCCCCCCCCCCCCCCCCCCCCCCCCCCCCCCCCCCCCCCCCCCCCCCCCCCCCCCCCCCCCCCCCCCCCCCCCCCCCCCCCCCCCCCCCCCCCCCCCCCCCCCCCCCCCCCCCCCCCCCCCCCCCCCCCCCCCCCCCCCCCCCCCCCCCCCCCCCCCCCCCCCCCCCCCCCCCCCCCCCCCCCCCCCCCCCCCCCCCCCCCCCCCCCCCCCCCCCCCCCCCCCCCCCCCCCCCCCCCCCCCCCCCCCCCCCCCCCCCCCCCCCCCCCCCCCCCCCCCCCCCCCCCCCCCCCCCCCCCCCCCCCCCCCCCCCCCCCCCCCCCCCCCCCCCCCCCCCCCCCCCCCCCCCCCCCCCCCCCCCCCCCCCCCCCCCCCCCCCCCCCCCCCCCCCCCCCCCCCCCCCCCCCCCCCCCCCCCCCCCCCCCCCCCCCCCCCCCCCCCCCCCCCCCCCCCCCCCCCCCCCCCCCCCCCCCCCCCCCCCCCCCCCCCCCCCCCCCCCCCCCCCCCCCCCCCCCCCCCCCCCCCCCCCCCCCCCCCCCCCCCCCCCCCCCCCCCCCCCCCCCCCCCCCCCCCCCCCCCCCCCCCCCCCCCCCCCCCCCCCCCCCCCCCCCCCCCCCCCCCCCCCCACCCCCCCCCCCCCCCCCCCCCCCCCCCCCCCCCCCCCCCCCCCCCCCCCCCCCCCCCCCCCCCCCCCCCCCCCCCCCCCCCCCCCCCCCCCCCCCCCCCCCCCCCCCCCCCCCCCCCCCCCCCCCCCCCCCCCCCCCCCCCCCCCCCCCCCCCCCCCCTATATTAAATTTACGCTTGACTATTTTGGTCATATCGGTCTTGTATGTTTCCATGGAAATATTCAAGTTCTTGGCAACTAAATCAGCGGTTTTCAAATCTTTCTCTCAGATCTAAAAAGAAACTGATAAGTGCTTTGAACTTCTGGTTAATATCTCTGGACCACCAGTTTCATCTCAAGATAATAGAGGTTCACGGCTTGGTTCCCATTAAAGCAATTCGAAAGGGGAATAGCCAAGTGAAACTTGGGAATCTGAGCATTACAAAGAGCACAGGGTAGATAACTTTCCCAGTCAGTTGGCTTAAGGAAACAAGTTTATTTTGACCTTAGGATAGCTATTGTCATTCCACTCTTCCCGTTACCATTTGGATGTAAAACGGAGATTTAACACCCACTATTGATAAACTTGATCCATTAATTCAGAGTAAATTGTGTTTCTTGATCAGAAAAAGAAATATCTGGGTATACCTACCCGTGAAAAAATAGTCACTTTTCTGCAACTTTACTGACGTACCGCTTCTGGGAAGCTAGACGCAATGCCAGTCATAGTCAAGGATGATTTATGACCTCTGATGAACCAGAAGTGATAGGACCAACTCTATTCCACTGTAACCCTAGGCAAATGGACTGAGTAAATCGCAATTATTACCATAGAAAACTCTCATAGTTTCTTCCAAATTGTGAGGGAGCTAACATAATTTAATTTAATTTAATAATTTTACCGTGAAGATCTAAGTTAGGGAAAAGCTTATAGCGATAACAATACAGGAAACAAATCCAGTATCTCTAAGAATTGTCGAAACATTCATTCATTACGAGTACCTTCACTAAAAGCTGCGTTAATATAGATTCAGTGAAACCTACTTCCGATATTCTCCGCTTCTCTAGGGGACATTCTGACGTTTATGTCCAATTCATTACAGATGAAAGATATCATCGTGAAGTCCGTGGAATTCTTAGGCACAAAGGTTTAGGGCCCCTCAGTTTGCTTAGGCACAACAGACTTATTCTGCTACGGTCCTTGGGTAGTTGTGCTCACGCACACATCTACGTCCTTGGGAGGTTATTATGCTCACACACACATATACGTCCTTAGGGTAGTTATTTATGCCTCACAACACATTATACGGTCCTTGGGTAGTTATTATGCTTCACACTCACATATACGGTCTTGGGGTAGTTATTATGCTCACACAAAAATATACGCTCCTTGGGGTAGTTATTATGCTCACACACACATATACGGTCCTTGGGGTAGTTATTATGCTCACACACAATATACGTCCTCGGCTAGTTATTTTGTCACACACACAATATTACGGGTCCTTGAGGGTAGTTATTATGCTCACACACACATTTCCGGTCCTCGGGGGGTAGTTATTGTGCTCACACACACACATATCCGGTCCTTGGGGTAGTTATTTGCTCACACACCACACATATACGGTCCTTGGGGTAGTTATTATTGCCCCCACCACACATATACGGTCCTTGGGGTAGTTATTATGCTCACACACACATATACGGTCCTCGGGGTAGTTATTATGCCCACACACACATATACGGTCCTTGGGGTAGTTATTATGCTCACACATCACATATACCCGTCATTGGGGTAGTTATATGCTCTCACCCACACATATACGGTCCTTGGGGTAGTTATTATGCTCACACACACATATACGGTCCTTGGGGTAGTTATTATGCTCACACACACATATACGGTCCTTGGGGTAGTTATTATGCTCACACACACATATACGGTCCTCGGGGTAGTTATTATGCTCACACACACATATACGGTCCTTGGGGTAGTTATTATGCTCACACACATACATCTACGGTCCTTGGGGTAGTTATTATGCTCACACACACATATAAACGGTCCTTGGGTGTTATGTATGCCCACACACACATATACCGGTCCTTGGTAGTTATTATGCTCACACACAATTTACTGTTCCGCGGGTAGTTATTATGCCCACACACACATATACGGTCCTTGGGTAGTTATATGCTCACAACACATATACGGTTCTCGGGGTAGTTATTATGCCCACCACATATACGGTCTTGGGGTGTTATTATGCTCAACACACCATTACGGTCCTTGGGGTAGTTATTATGCTCACACACACATATACGGTCTTGGGGTAGTTATTATGCGCCCCCCCCCCCCCCCCGCTCCACACAATATACGGTTCTCGGGTAGTTATTTTGCTCACACACACATATACGGTCCTTGGGTAGTTATTATGCTCACACACACATATACGGTCCTCGGGGTCGTATTTATGCCCACACACACATTACGGACCTTGGGGTGTTATTAAGCCCACACACACATATACGGTCCTTGGGGTAGTTATTATGGCTCACAACACATATTCCGGTCCTGGGGTAGGTATTATGCCCACACACACATATCGGTCCTTGGGTAGTTATTATGCTCACCACACATATACGGTCCTCGGGGTAGTTATTATGCCACACAAAATCTACGGTACCTTGGGTAGATAATTATGCTCCACACACAAATATCCGTCCCTTGGGGTAGTAATTATGCTCACACACCACATATACGGTTCCTTGGGGTAGTTATATGCTCACCCACAACATATTACGGTCCTTGGGGTAGGTTATTATGCTCACACACACATTATACGGTCCTTGGGTTGTTATTATGCTCACACACCAATATACGGTTCCTTGGGTGTATTTATATGCTCCACACACCACATATATGTCTGCGATTGTGTCATCTCGAAGATGTCTGCACATTTTGTTTTTTATAAATATTTGTAAATGTATAAGATTACAGACGAGAGGACTTGATCCCTTTCCACCATGGTGTGGGGTGGTAGTACACCATACCATTTTCAGTGTGGGTGGTAGTAACACCATACCCATGGTGTGGGTGGTAGTTAACACCATACCCATGGTGTGGGTGGTCGTAATACCATACCCATGGGGTGCGGTGGTAGTACCCATACCTGGTGTGGTTTTTAGTAACCCCCATAACGACATATAAAAATACTGACAGGAATTAAGAGGTGGACAGAGACAGAATGATCCAGAGATGGAAACAGCAACAAGGGAACAAGTTGAAAGTTGAAGACACGATGAATCACAGGGATGTTAGGAAGCATTTTCCGTCACAGAGTCGTTTCAGGGAAGTGGCGATGTTTGGTAAGTGAGTAGTGGAGCTTTAAGGAGGTATGATAAAGTTCCTGGTTCAGTTAGAGTGACCCCGTAGCGACCAGTGAAGAGGCGGGGCCAGGAGTAATGAATCGAACCCTGCAAAGACCACACTAGGTGAGTACACACCCACACTCACCACACACACCACACACAAACTACCACACAACACACACACCACACACACACAGCACACGCACACCACGCACACGCAAACAAAATGATAATGCTTTATGTGCAGTAAGATAGTCAAGGTATGTTGACATTTTTCGAGTGAGACATTTCTGATTTCTTAATTTTCTATCAAATTCCAGTACATGAAGACGCAAGTTTGACAATCGTCTATCTGGCAAAGATTACATTTCGTTTGGTCTCATCTGGTGGGGGTGTTTTAATCTTGCACAAGATACCTGTAAACCCAGCCGGAGCCGGGAAGTATTGACATCAGAGTCTGCTTAATTTAGTTGATGCACCATAGACAGGTGGCTCCTCCTGCATGATAGACTGATGACATATAGACTGACTGGTGTTCAATCTCCCTCAGTCTTAATTCAGTATAAGATATTTTAAGTTCTTTTCGTATTATTGTTCTCAAACTGCTAACTGACAATCCTTCTGAAGGAATATAACTTGACCAAGTTCATCAGTTGTCATTCTTCTGAAAACCAACGCCCCCCCCCCCCCCCCCCTGAGATGCAATAAAGAAGTTTACGTCTAATCATTAAATATATTTGATTTAAAGGTACTTCGTAAGGAAATTTGCCGAACTTTGAAACCTATGACTGTGTGTAAAATAATGAGCTTTTGTTCACGTTTGATGGACTGATATTGATATTTGACACCTTGACTGAGCCCATGAAGCTGTGACATTTTGACAACCAGCACAACTGCTGTTATGACTAAGTCAGCACTGCTGTGTCATGACTGTGTCAGTACTGCTATGTCATGACTGTGTCAGTAATGCTGTGTCATGACTGTTAGCATCGCTATGTCATGGACTGTTTAACGCATTTTTTGCTATGTCATGACTGTTAGCACTGCTGTGTCATGACTATCAGTACTGCTAAGTCATGACTATCAGTACTACTATGTCATGACTATCAGTACTGCTATGTCATGACTATCAGTACTGCTAGGTCATGACTGTCAGCATGGTGTCAGCACTGTTGTGTCATGACTGTGTCAGCACTGTTGTGTCATGACTGTGTCAACACTGTTGTGTCATGAATGTGTCAGCACTGTTGTGTCATGACTGTGTCAGCACTGTTGTGTCATGACTGTGTTTACCTGGAGTTTACCTGGAGAGAGTTCCGGGGGTCAACGCCCCCGCGGCCCGGTCTGTGACCAGGCCTCCTGGTGGATCAGAGCCTGATCAACCAGGCTGTTGCTGCTGGCTGCACGCAAACCAACGTACGAGCCACAGCCCGGCTGATCAGGAACTGACTTTAGGTGCTTGTCCAGTGCTAGCTTGAAGACTGCCAGGGGTCTCTTGGTAATCCCCCTTATGTGTGCTGGGAGGCAGTTGAACAGTCTCGGGCCCCTGACACTTATTGTATGGTCTCTTAACGTGCTAGTGACACCCCTGCTTTTCATTGGGGGGATGGTGCATCGTCTGCCAAGTTTTTGCTTTCGTAGTGAGTGATTTTCGTGTGCAAGTTCGGTACTTTGTCCCTCTAGGATTTTCCAGGTGTATATAATCATGTATCTCCCCCTCCTGCGTTCCAGGGAATACAGGTTTAGGAACCTCAAGCGCTCCCAATAATTGAGGGTGTTTTATCTCCGTTATGCGCGCCGTGAAAGTTCTCTGTACATTTTCTAGGTCGGCTCAATTTCACCTGCCTTGAAAGGTGCTGTTAGTGTGCAGCAATTTTTCCCGCCTTAGATAGAACAAAATGACCTGAAGAGTGTCATCATGGGCTTGGCCTCCCTAGTTTTTAAGGTTTTCATTATCCATCCTGTCATTTTCTAGCAGATGCGATTGATACAATGTTATGGTCCTTGAAGGTGAGATCCTCCGACATGATCACTCCCAGGTCTTTGACGTTGGTGTTTCGTTCTATTTTGTGGCCAGAATTTGTTTTGTACTCTGATGAAGTTTTTAATTTCCTCATGTTTACCATATCTGAGTAATTGAAATTTCTCATCGTTGAACTTCATATTGTTTTCTGCAGCCCACTGAAAGATTTGGTTGATGTCCGCCTGGAGTTTTGCAGTGTCTGCAATGGAAGACACTGTCATGCAGATTCGGGTGTCATTGCAAAGGAAGACACGGTGCTGTGGCTGACATCCTTGTCTATGTCGGATATGAGATGAGGAACAAGATGGAGCGAGTACTGTGCCTTGTGGAACAGAGCGTTTCACCGTAGCTGCCTGGGACTTTACTCTGTTGACGACTACTCTCTGTGTTCTGTTAGTGAGGAAATTATAGATCCATCGACCGACTTTTCCTGTTATTCCTTTAGCACGCATTTTGTGCGCTATTACGCCATGGTCACACTGTCGAAGGTTTTTGCAAAGTCTGTATATATTACATCTGCATTCTTTTTGTCTTCTAGTGCATTTAGGACCTTGTCGTAGTGATCCAATAGTTGAGACAGACAGGAGCGACCTGTTCTAAACCCATGTTGCCCTGGGTTGTGTAACTGATGGGTTTCTAGATGGGTGGTGATCTTGCTTCTTAAGACCCTTTCAAAGATTTTTATGATATGGGATGTTAGTGCTATTGGTCTGTAGTTCTTTGCTGTTGCTTTACTGCCCCCTTTGTGGAGTGGGGCTATGTCTGTTGTTTTTAGTAACTGTGGGACGACCCCCGTGTCCATGCTCCCTCTCCATAGGATGGAAAAGGCTCGTGATAGGGGCTTCTTGCAGTTCTTGATGAACACAGAGTTCCATGAGTCTGGCCCTGGGGCAGAGTGCATGGGCATGTCATTTATCGCCTGTTCGAAGTCATTTGGCGTCAGGATAACATCGGATAGGCTTGTGTTAATCAAATTTTGTGGCTCTCTCATAAAAAATTCATTTTGATCTTCGACTCTCACTCTGGTTAGCGGCTTGCTAAAAACTGAGTCATACTGGGACTTGAGTAGCTCACTCATTTCCTTGCTGTCATCTGTGTAGGACCCATCTTGTTTAAGTAGGGGCCCAATACTGGACGTTGTTCTCGATTTTGATTTGGCATAGGAGAAGAAATACTTTGGGTGTCAGCACTGTTGTGTCATGACTGTGTCAGCACTGTTGTGTCATGACTGTTAGCACTGTTGTGTCATGACTGTGTCAGCACTGTTGTGTCATGACTGTCAGCACTGTTGTGGCATGACTGTCAGCACTGTTGTGTCATGACTATGTCGGCACTGCTGTGTCATAGTGGTGTCAGTACTGTTTTGGCATGACTGTCAGCACTGCTATGTCATGATTGTGTCAGTGCTGCTGTGTCATGACTGTGTCAACACTGCTGTGTCATGATTTTAAATCTCAGCACTGTGTCACGATGCCTAAAAATTGTAATGATACAAATAAGGTACATTTGAAAATTATATGTATAATTACAGTTTTATGTATCGTGTGCATAGAAACACTAGACAAAGATCTACACCATAAAATTCATACAGTCACTCTGTTATACTTAGATACCCATAAATGCTTCGCTCATATTCAACAAACACACCAACACACACAATATATATATATATCCTTTTATATATATATATATATATATATTTTTCGTTATAATTCTATTCATACATACATACATACAAATTTTAAATTGAGCGAATTAAGACTATGTATATATAATAGATGGGATAAAAATTTAAAATAATTGGCCTCTCCATGGTGGTGGAAACCGACGGACGCGTATACCCGTTCCCCAGGTGGATGTATTTACAAAGCACAGATTTCTGTGTGTCCCTCTCTGTAATTACATCCTGTCTGTTATATAATGTTTTTAAAAACATTTGTTTGTATATCATATATGGGTAATGTTTCCTGGTGAGGGCTACTTTTTTAAGAGTTAAGTTCCTCTTTGAGGGGTAAATGCTGTGTTTGGGTTAACTGCTCTCAATGTCCACCTCAAATGCTGTGTTTGGGGGTTCACAGCTCTTTCAACTTCCCCTCAAATGCTGTGTTTTGGGGTTCACAGCTCTCATCGTCCCCACTCAAATGCGTGTTTGGGGTTCACAGCTCTCAACGTCCCCCTCAAATGCTGTGTTTGGGGTTCACAGCCTTCAACGTCCCCCTCAAACTGCTTGTGTTTGTGGTTCACAGCTCTCATCGTCCCCCTCAAATGCTGGGTTTTGGGGTTCACAGCTCTAAACGTTCCCCTCTAAATGCTGTGTTGGGGTTTGGGGTTCACAGACTCTCAAAAACGTCCCCCTCAAATGATACTATATGATAGTTTTTTTCTTTTTATAATGCGAAGCCAAGTGAAATGAGTTGCAATGCACATTATTACACATTGTTAAAGAGTGTTGTTGAGTGAGGGTTAGAGGGAGAAAAGTATTCTTTACCAATATGTAATAAGGGCAGGTGAGTGGGGGTAGAACAGAGAGTACATTAGACACAGTGTCCCAGAGTGCAGAGATTGTCCAAGTCACTAATCGGAACATTGTTCATTAAAAGGCTGTCCTACAAGAATGTTTTATCCTCACTCTTTTACATTGCACACTGCATCTACTTAATTTAATTAGCAAAGGACAGTTATGTGAAGTAATTATCATAATTCATAACGAGGAAGCACAATATTACTGGGAAATAATGTTCTTGTCCTAACACCATCAATATTATTATTCACATGTTTAACACTCACTTCTCTTTTTTCTATATCGCCTGAGATTAACTACAGTCCAGTTAGAAATAAAGATTTTCTAACCAATATATTAAGATTATGGTATATAATATCTTTTTCTTTATTTGTTTACTTACTAGTTGTAGATTTACTGTCCAGCAAACGTTCTCCAGTCAAAGATATGATACAGAATTACTTTGATCGGACAATTTGTACACGTTTCGCTGTTAGAAATTACAAAATTTGTTCCTAACATCTTAAACTTGTTTAAAAAAGACACTACAAAAAATTGGTTAATGAAACTACAATCTAAATGAAAAATAAGTTGTTTACTTTACTTTTATACTATATATTTTAAGACCCTGAAAGACGACACAGCTAATCACTGCGAAGAAGGGTTTTTTTTTTACATATAAATGGAAAATATAGAAGAATTGATATATGAAACAGAGTTGTTTATAGTCAGCGTCGATACTTCACCTGTAGTTCACGTCACACCTTCACCTGTAATGAACCTTGCATGTTCACCTGTAATTTGTCCTTACATCTTCACCTGTAATTCGTCTTGTGTATGCCCCTGTAGTCACCTACACCTTCCATCTGTAATTTCGCCTTTACACCTTCACCTGTTATATCGTTAATAAATAAAAGAAGCAAAAGGCACAATACAGACACTGGAACAATTTACAAAAAAACCCCACATAGCAGAAGCTTATGACATATGATGTGGGAAGGAAGGTTGCTGTTACCCTTGATTTGGGAAGGAAGGTTGCTGTTACCCTTGATTTGGGAAGGAAGGTTGCTGTTATCCTTGATTTGGGAAGGAAGGTTGCTGTTACCCTTGATTTGGGAAGGAAGGTTGCTGTTACCCTTGATTTGGGAAGGAAGGTGGCTCTGGTTTCCATTGATTTGGGAAGGAAGGTTGCTGTTACCCTTGATTTGAGAAGGAAGGTTGCTGTTACCCTTGATTTGGGAAGGAAGGTTGCTGTTACCCTTGATTTGAGAAGGAAGGTTGCTGTTACCTTTGATTGTGGGAAGGAAGGTTGCTGTTACCCTTGATGTGGGAAGGAAGGTTGCTGTTACCCTTGATTTGGGAAGGAAGGTTGCTGTTACATTTGATTTGGGAAGGAGGGTTGCTGTTACCCTTGATTTGGGAAGGAAGGTTGCTGTTGCAGTTGAATTTGGGAAGGAGGTTGCTGTGCCCTTGATTTGGGAAGGAAGGTTGCTGTTGCAGTTGATTTGGGAAGGAAGGTTGCTGTTACCCTTGATTTGGGAAGGAAGGTTGCTGTTGCAGTTGATTTGGGAAGGAAGGTTGCTGTTGCCCTTGATTTGGGAAGGAAGGTCGCTGTTACCCTTGATTTGGGAAGGAAGGTTGCTGTTACCTTGATTTGGGAAGGAAGGTTGCTGTTGCCCTTGATTTGGGAAGGGAAGGTTCTGGTACCCTTGATTTGGGAAGGATAGGGGGGTTTGCTGTTTACCTGATTTGGGAGAAGGAAGGTTGCTGTTACCCTTGATTTGGGAAGGAAGGTTGCTGTTACCCTTGATTTGGGAAGGAAGGTTGCTGTTACCCTTGATTTGGGAAGGAAGGTTGCTGTTACCCTTGATTTGGGAAGGAAGGTTGCTGTTACCCTTGATTTGGGAAAGAAAGTTGCTGTTGCACTTTGATTTGGGTAGGAAAGGTTGTGTTACCCTTGATTTGGGTAGGAGGTTGCTGATTATACCCTTGATGTGGGAAGGAAGGATACTGTTACCCTTTATGTGGGAAGGTAGGTTGCTTGTTACCCTTTATGTGAGAAGGAGGTTGACATGTTTCCCTTGATGTGGGAAGGAAATGTTGCTGTTACCCTTTATGTGGGATGGAAGGTTGCTGTTAACCTTTATGTGAGATGGATAGATTGCTGTTACTTGATGTGGGGAAGGAGGTTGCTTTAACCCTTTATGTGAGAAAGGAAGGTTGCTGTTACCCTTGATGTGGGAAGGAAGGTTGCTGTTACCTTGATGTGGGAAGGAAGGTTGCTGTACCCTTTATGTGGAAGGAAGTTGATGTTACCCTTTATGTGGGAAGAAGGTTGACTGTTACCATTGATGTGGGAAGGAAGGTGGCTGTACCCTTGATGTGAAGGAAGGTTGCTTGTTACCCTTGATGGTGGGACGGAGGTTGCTGTTACCCTTGATGTGGGGAGGCAAGGTTGCTGTATCTTGTTGTTGGGAAGGAAAAGGTTGCTGTTACCCGTTATGTGAGAAGGATGGTTGCTGTTACCTTGTTGTGGGAAGGAACGGTTGCTGTTACCCTTGATGTGGGAAGGAAGGTTGCTTGTTACCCGTTATGTGGGAAGGATGGTTGCTGTTACCCTCCATGTGGGAAGGAAGGTTGCTGTTACCCTCCATGTGGAGGGAAGGTTGATGTTTACCCTTATGTGGGAAGGAAGTTGCTGTTACCCTTTATGGTGGGAAGGAAGGTTGCTGTTACCCTTGATGGCGGAAGGAAGGTTGCTGTTACCCTTGATGTGGGAAGGAAGGTTGCTGTGACCCTTATGTGGGAAGGCAAGGTTGCTGTTTACCCTCCATGTGGGAAGGAAGGTTGCTGTTTACCCTTGATTTGGGAAGGAAGGTTGCTTGTTTACCTTCTGTGGTGAAGGAAGGTTGCTGTTACCCTTCATGTGAAGACAGGAGGTTGTTGTTACCCTGACGTGGAAATTGATGGTTGCTGTTACCTTGATGTTGGGGGGGAGGAAGGTTGCTGTTACCTTCATGTGGAAGGAAGGTTGGCTGTTCTCACCTTGATGTGGGAAGGGAGGTTGCTGTTACCCATGATGTGGAGGGAGGTTCCTGGTTACCCTTGAGGTGGGACGAGAAAGGTTGATGTTACCCTCATGTGGGGATGGGAGGTTCTGTTACTTGATGTGGGAGAAAGGTTGCTGTTACCCTTCTTGTGGGATAGTAAGTTGCTGTTATCTCTTGATGTGGGCAAGGGAGGATGATGTTACCCTTGATGTGGGAAGGGGGTTTCCTGTTACCCTTGATGTGGGTTGAAAGGTTGCTGTTACCTTCTCATGTGGGAAGAAAAGGTTGCTGGTACAACTTGATGTTGGAAGGGAGGGTTGCTGTTACACCTTATGTGGAAGGGAGGTTCTGTTACCAATTACATAGATGTGGGAGGAGGTTGCTCTTACTTATAATGTGGGAAGGAGGTTGCTGTTACATATAATGTGGGAAGGAGGGTTGCTGTTCATATAATGTGGGAAGGGAGGATGGTAAATGTAATCAGACAATGGTGTTTGATAATTTAAATAATTGCGCAGTGTATGAGTATTTAAAACAATACTTGAAATTTCTACTGTTTCTCATCTGCAGTCTGTTTTCTTTTTAAAGTTTTTATTATTTTTTGGAGTGTGATGATGTGGACGGACTTGTGCTGATTGACCAGCAAATTGGCAGCTTTGGTTATGGCAACGTTTGTTTTTAAGTAAAGTCTGACGACCAAAATACAGGTTGATTCTCTCAGAATTCAGATATTCTATCAACCTTCTTACCAAGAGTAATATAAACTATTTCAGTACATCAACTAAGTCATGCAGTGCTCGCGTGTCAAAGTCAGTTTACCTATTTGCTTTGGATGCTGAATTTTTCGGCTAAATTTGGAAAAAGATGCCCCGTAAACTACAGGAACATTATTAATTTTTGTTATGCATAAACTGACTTGCCCCCACAAAAACCATCACCGTGGCAACTTATGTGGCGAATGAAGTTGCTGCTTATTTTCCTTGTACTGCAGCTAGACTAACAACAAGTATTGCTGTTTTTCTTTGAGGTGGGTTACCGGACCTCGAGGACTTATTATATCAAATAACGTATTAGCCACCCTGACCACTCAGTGAACCCTTGAAACAAAAATTGGTCGGTATTCTCTACCTGAAGACCCGAGCTTGATTTTGTTAACAACTTTACCACGTTATAGTCTGGACAAAACGGTGGCAATATTAAAGAAACCTCGGTAGTAAATCCTCGAGGTCAATGATGCAAAAATCAATGGAGATGAATTGGATGGTCCAATGATTCGCGAATTTTCTTTTAGATGAGGAGGTGAACCTATATACTAGCCGCTGAAGGAGAAAATGCGTGGGTATACCTTATAATTGTTGCAAAAAAAAATCTTCGGAAATGCCAACAAAAATTGACAGTTACAGAGAATAGAGAATAAGTGGAAACTGACGTTGTTCCTGTCAACTGATGGGTTGCAAATATGCGTATTATGAAGGAGGAACCGTCATCGAGGAGGTAAATACCAGGAGGTAGCACTCAGTGCTCTCAGTGATGCTGAAAGTGACAATAACCAACAGTGGTTAACAATCTCTGGAGTTGCACAGTGCTCTCAGCGGTGTGCTGACAGTGACCAAGCAGTTGAATACTTCCAATGGTTGCAGTGTTTCAGCGGGTGTTGACAGTGTACAATAACATCGTTGGACACCTTCACTGGTAACACAGTACTACAACTGTGCTGACAGTGACAATAACAACATTGCGGGAACATCATCACTGGTAGGCTACAGAGGTGCCCTCTCAGCGGTGCTGACAGTGTCAATTCAGTCGATTACATCACTGGTAGCAAGTGTTCTCAGAGGTGTTGACAGTGACAATAACATCAGTGGACACATCACTGGTAGCACAGTAATCACAACAGTGCTGACAGTGACATAACAACATTGGTGAAATATCACTGGTTGCACAGTGCTCTCAGCGGTGTGACAGTGGACAAAGCAGTGGAATACATCACTGGTTAGCAGTGTTCTCAAGCGGTGCTGACAGTGACAATAACAACAGTGGCGAAATATTCACTGGTAGCACAGTGCTCTCATCGGTGTTGACAGTGACAATACTCAACAGTGGTGAACATATCACTGGTAGCACAGTGCTCTCAGTGGTGCTGACAGTGACAAAATAAACCACCAGTGGTGAACATATCACTGGTAGCACAGTTGCTCTCAGTGGTGCTGACAGTGACAATAACCAACAGTGGCGAAACACATCACTGGTTGCATAGCACAGTGCTCTCTGTGGTTTTGCTGCATGACAATACCAAACAGTGGCGAACACATTCACTGGTAGCACAGTGTACTCTCAGTGGTGCTGACAGTGACAATAACCAACAGTGGTGACATATCACTGGTAGCACAGTGCTCTCAGTGGTGCCTGACAGTGACAATAAACCAACAGTGGTGAATTACCACTGGTAGCACAGTTGCGCTTCAGTGGTGCTGGACTCAGTGACAATAACCAACAGTAGTGAACACATCATGGTAGCAGAGTGCTCTCAGTGGTGCTGACACAGTGACAATAACCAACAGGGGCGATCACATCACTCGGTAGCAGAGTGCTCTCAGTGGTGACTGACAGTGACAATAAACCAACAGTAGTGAAACACACATCACTGGTAGCAGAGTGCTCTCAGGTGGTGCTGACAGTGACAATAACCAACAGTGGCAGAAACACATCAACTGGTTAGCACAGTGCTCCTCAGTGGTGCTGACAGTGACAATAACAAACTGTGGCGAACACACTCACTGGTAGCACAGTGCTTCTCCGTGGTGCTGACAGTCGGAAATAACCAACAGTGGCGAAACACATCACTGGTATAGCAGAGGCTCTCAGTGGTGCTGACAGTGACTTAACCAACAGTAGTGATACACATCACTGGTAGCAGAGTGTCTCAGTGGTGCTGACAGTGACCAATAAACCAACAGATGGCGAACACTCACTGTAGCACAGTGCTCTCAGTGGTGCTGATCAGTGACAATAACCAACAACAGTGGCGAAAACACATCACTGGTTAGCAGAGTGCTCTCGTGGTGCTGACAGTGACAATAACCAAACGTGGGCGAACACACATGGTAGCACAGTGCTCTCAGTGGTTGCTGACAGTGACAATAACCACAGTGGCGAACACATCACTGCGTAGTAGAGTGCTTCAGTGGTGCTGACAGTGACAATAACCACAGTGATTGATCACATCACTGGTAGCAATACAGTGTCCTCCTGTGGTCTGACAGTGACAATAAACCATCAGTGATGAACACATCACTTGGTAAGCACAGCTGCTCTCAGTGGGTGCTGACAGTGACATTAACCAACATTGATGAACACATCATCTGGTAGCACAGTGCTCTCAGTGGCTGCTGACAGTGACATTTATACCAACTGTGATGAACACATCACTGGTTAGCACAGTGCTCTCAGTGGTGTTTGACAGTGGACAATAACCAAAGAGTGATGAACACATCACTGGTAGCACAGTGCTCTCTGTGGTGTTGACTGTGACAATAACCATCAGTGTTGATACACATCACTTGCAGACCAGTGCTCTCAGTGGTGCTGACAGTGACAATACCCAAACAGTGAACACATCACTGGTTGCACATGCTCTCAGTGGTGTTTGACAGTGACAATAACTAACAGTGGTGTTCACATCACTGGTAGCACAGTGCTCTCAGTGGTGCTGACAGTGACAGTACCCACAAGTGAACACATCACTGGTAGCACAGTGCTCCCAGGTGTTGATGGTAGTCATCCATGGGTTGCTACAATCCTTAGAGTTGTGCAATAAATTTCTTTTATTTCATAACAGACGCTCTACCTAATGTGAGAGCGTCGTTTAGGGGGAGGGAGCCCGGGTGACACCATTTAACGGGGCAGGTGTACACCAAAGAGCCTCTAAAGAGGTGACACTTAAAACCTAAGAAGGGAGAGGAACATGCGGAAGGGCCTTACTGTCCCTTACTAGGCAGTGCTGCAGAAACATAAGAGAAAAATCCTTGGTTTTAGAATAGCCTATCATATGATTACAGAGTACATCTTAGGCTATATAGGGAAAATCACTGACGCTATATGATAAAACTACGATAAATCGACAATTTTATTTATGATGTTTTGAGAAAATCCCTTAATCGCACTGCCATCACTTTATTCAGTCATCAGTGACGTCACATACTGTGTCTGCTGCACGCACACCAGTGAGTTGTGGTCCAGGTGGTGTATTTGTGGCTTGCTGCACCGCCATCCATGTGGCTCCAGGTGGTGTATATGTGGCTGCTGCCATCCGACCCATAGTGAGTGTGGTCCAGGTGGTGTATTATGTGGCTGCACCCTGCCACCGCCAAACAGTGAGTGTGGTCCAGGTGGTGTTATTGTGGGCTGCTGCACGCACACAGTGAGTTTGGTCCAGGTTGGTGGCTATATGTGTCTGATGCCGCCCACCAGTGAGTGTGGTCAGGGGGGTATATGTGTCTGCTGCACCGCCCACAGTGAGATGTGGTCCAGGGGGGTGTATTAGGTGTATGCTTGCATCCGCCCACCTGTGAGTGGGGTCCAGGTGGCTGTATATTGTGTTCTGCTGCACCGCCCACCAAGTGAGTGTGGGTAACAGGTGGTGTATAGGTGGCTGCTGCAACCGCCCACAGGGGTTAGTCCCGCTAGAACCCGCATTCTACCCAAGGGTGAGGGGCCGGAGCACGCACATGGGGGGGGGGACACATGGGGCACAGGAGCAACGACGCAGCGGCATGGGGGGGGTGCGACAAGGAAAAAACGGGAGGACGAGAATGGAAAACAAGCGAAAGAGAATGCACGAACGCAGTGAGGACTGGAAAGAAGAGAAACAGGGAACAAAGAGAGAAAAAGAAATAATAAAGAAGAAAAGAGAAAGGAAGGAGGGACGGGGCAAAGGCAAATGGGGGCACGCAAAAGAAAAAGGAAGGATGGGGAATGAGGCAACAATAAAAAGCATAGCGAAGAGAAGGGATAAGCATAAATGTCGTAGCGAGGGAAGAATCCAGAGAATGTGGGAATGAATAAGAAGCTAGAAAAGACAAAGGCGAACGGAAGGGGCGACCGGTGCCAAGGCCCCGAAATGGGGAGGCGAGGGGCCAACCAAGGCTATGGTGGTGTGACACTCCCTCTCTATCAGTATCTCTTCTTCCCTTCTCTCTCCCAGTTCTCCTCTCTTTCTCCTCCTCCCATCCCATTCCTCCCAGTCCTCCTTTACCTTCCAGGTGGTGCTATATGATGGTGCTGCACCAGCCACAGTGAGTTTGCGTCCAGGTGGTGTATATGTGGCTGCTGCACGCCCACAGTGGAGTTTGGTCCAGGATGGTGTATTTGTGGCTGCTGCACGCCCAAGTGAGTTTGGTCCAGCGTGGTGTATATGTGGCTGCCTTGCACCGCCCCACCTGTGAGTTTGGTCCAGGTGGGTGGTGTATATGTGGCTGTTTATTCACCGCCCACTGTGAGTGTGGTCAGGGGGTGGTGTATATGTGGCTGCTGCACCCGCCCAACAGTGAGTGATGGGTCCAGGTGGTGTATTTATGTGGATGCTGCACCGCCCACAGTGAGTGTGGTCCAGGTGGTGTATATGTGGCTGCTGCACCCGCCCCACAGGTGAGTTTGGTCCAGGTGCGTGTACTATGTGGATGCTCGCGTCCGCCCACCAGTGAGGTGTGGTTCAAGGGTGGTGTATATGTGGCTGCTGCACCGCCCACAAGTGAGTTTTGGTCCAGGTGGTGTATATGTGGCGACTGCACGCCCAACCATGTGAGTTTGGTCCAGGTGGTGTATATGTGGCTGATGCACTGCCACCAGTGAGTTTAGGACCCAGGTTGGTGTATATGTGGCTGCTGCTCGCCCACCTGTGAGTTTGGTTTCCAGGTGGTGTATATGTGGCTGCTGCCGCCGCCCACCAGTGATGGTGTGGTCCAGGTGGTTGTTATGTGGCTGCTGCACCGCACACCAGTGAGTTTGGGTTCAGGTGGTGTATATGTGGCTGCTGCACGCACAGTGAGTTTGGTCCAGGTGGTGATATGTGGCGCTTGCACCGCCCACAGTGAGTGTGGTCCAGGTGGTTGTATATGTGGTGCTCACCGCCCACCAGTGAGTTTGGTCCAGGTGGTGTATATGTGGCTGCTGCACCGCCCACCAGTGAGTTTGGTCAGGTGGCTGTATTTGTGGCTGCTGCCACCGCCCAACCAGTCGAGTGTGCGGTTCCAGGTGGAGTTATATGTGGCTGCTGCACCGCCCACCTGTGAGTTTCGTCAGTGGTGTACTATGTGGCTGCTGCACCGCCCACCAGAGTGTTTGGTCCGGTGGTGTATATGTGGCCTGCTGAAACGCAACCAGTGAGTTTGGTTCCAGGTGGTGTATATATGGCTGCTGCAAAGCCACCAGTGAGTTTGGTCAGGTGGTGTTATATGTGTCTGCTGCCACCGCACCAGGGAGTTTGGTTCCAGGTTGTGTATATATGTGGCTGCTGCACCGTCCCACCAGTGAGTTTGATCCAGGTGGTGTATTTGTGGCTGCTGCACCGCCCCACCAGTGAGTTTGTGTCCAGGTGGTGTATATGTGGCTGCTGCACCGCCAACCAGTGGTGTGGTTCCAGGTGGGTGTATATGTGGCTGCTGCCACAGCCCACAGTGAGTGTGGTCAGGTGGTGTTTTGTGTATGCTGCACCGCCAACCAGTGAGTGTGGTCCAGGGTGGTGTAGATGTGGCGCTGCACCCACACCAGTGAGTGTGGTCCAGGTGGTTGTATTATGTGGCTGCTTCACCCGCCCAAACAGTGAGTTTGGTCCTGGTGGTGTATCTATGTGTCTGTGTGCACCGCCTGCAGTGAGAATTTGGTCCAGGTGGTGTATTTGTGTCTGTGCACAGCCCCACAGTGTGTGTGGTCAAGGTGGTGTATATGTGGCTGCTGCCACCGCCCACAGTGAGTGTGGTCCTAGTCCAGGTGGGGTGGTTTATATATGTGGGCTGCTGAACCGCCCACCAGTGTGGTCCAGGTGGTGGTATATGTGGCTGCTGCACGCCCACCAGGAGTTTGGTTCCAGGTGGTGTATATGTGGCTGCTGCAACGCCCACCAGCGAGTGTGGTCCGGTTGGTGTTTATGTGGCTGCTGCACCTGCTCACCTGGAGTGTGGTCCACACTTGTGTATTGGGGCTGCTGCACCGCCCACCAGTGTGGTCCAGGTGGTGTATATGTTGGCTGACTGCACGCCCACCTGTGTGGTCCAGGTGGTGTATATGTGGCTGCTGCACCGCACCACCAGTGAGTTTGGTCCAGGTGGTTGTATTGTGGCTGCTGCACCACCCAGCAGATGAGTTTGGTCCAGGTGGTGTATATGTGGCTGCTGCACACGCCCACCAGTGAGTGTGGGCCAGGTGGTTGTAATGTGGCTGCTGCACCGCCACCAGTGAGTTTGGTCCTGGTGAGGTGTATATGTGGTGCTGCACGCTCACCAGTGAGTGTGGTCCAGGTGGTGTTTATGTGCTCGCTGGCAACCGCCACCAGTGAGTTTGGTCCAGGTGGTTGTATATGTGGCTGCTTGCACCACACAGTGAGTGTGGTCAGTGTGTGTATATGTGGCTGCTGCACCGCCCACCAGTGAGTGTGGTCCAGGTGGTGTATATGTGTCTGCTGCACCGCCCACCAGTGAGTGTGGTCCAGGTGGTGTATATGTGGCTGCTGCACCACCCACCAGTGAGTTTGGTCCAGGTGGTGTATATGTGGCTGCTGCACCGCCCACCAGTGAGTGTGGTCCAGGTGGTGTATATGTGGCTGCTGCACGCCCTCCAGTGAGTGTGGTCTAGGGGGTGTATATAATTTTGTGGCTGACTGCACCGCCCACCCACAGCTGAGTTTGTTGCAGGTGGTGTATATGTGGCTGCTGCCACCGACCACTCAGTGAAGAGTGTGGTCCAGGTGGTGTATATGTGGTGCTTCACCGTCCCACCTGTGAGTTTGGTACTGGCGTGGTGTATATGTGTCGCTGCACCGCCCCACCAGTGAGTTTGGGTCCAGGTGGTGTAATGTGTCTGCTCTGCACCGCCCACAGTGAGTGATGGTACAAGGTGGTGTATTGTCGGTGCTGCACCGCCCCTACAGTGAGGTGTGGTCCAGGTGGTGTATATGTGGCTGCTGCCCCACCGCCCACCAGTTGTGGTCCAGGTCGGTGTATATGTGGCAGCTTGCACCGCCACCAGTGAGTGTGGTCCAGGTGGTGTATATGTGGCTGCTGCTACCGCCCATCAGTAAATGTGGTCCGGTTGGTGTTTATGTGGCTGTGCACCGCCACCAGTGAGTGTGGTCCTGGTGGTGGATATGTGGCTGCTGCCACCGCCCACCAGTGTGGTCAATCCAGGTGTGTGTATATTTGGCTGCTGCACCGCCCACCAGTGTGGTCCAGGTGGTGTATTTGTGGCTGGCTGCCCGCCCACCAGTGAGTGTGGTCCAGCGTGGTGTATATGTGGCTGCTGCACGCCCCCACCAGGTGAGTGTGGTCCAGGTGGTGTATATATGTGGCTGCTGACCCGCCACCAGTGAGTGGGGTCCAGGGTGGTGTATATGTGGTGCTGCACCGCCCACAGTGGCGTTTGGTCCAGGTGTTGTATATGTTTTTTCCCTTTTATGGCTGCTGCTCCGCCCTCCAGTGAGTGTGTCCGGGGGGTGTATATATGGGGGGGATGATTCACCGCCCACCAGTGGTTTGGTCCAGGTGGTGTATATGTGGCTGGTGCAACCACCCCCAGTGAGTGTGGTTCCAGTTGCCGTGTCTATGTGGTGCTGCTCCGCCCACCAGTGCAGTGTGGTCCGGTGAGTGTATTATGTGTCTTGCTTCACCGCCCACAGTGAGTGAGTCCAGGTGGTAGTATATGTGGTCTCTGCTGCACCACCCACCAGTTTGTTTGGTAAGGTGGTGTTATGTGGCTGCTGCGCCCACCACCAGTGAGTTTGGTACAGGTGGTGTATATGTGGGCTGCTGCACCGCCCACAGTGAGTGTGGTCCAGGTGGGTGTATATGTGGCCTGCTGCACCGCCCACCAGGAGTGTGGTCCAGCTGGTGTTTATGTGGGCTGCTGCCGCCCACCACGTGAGTGTGGGTCCAGGTGGTGTATATGTGGCTGCTGCACCGCCCACCAGTGAGTTTGGTCCAGGTGTGTATATGATGGCTTTGCTGCACCGCCCACCAGTGAGTTTGGTCCAGGTGGTGTAATATGTGGTCTGCACCGCCCACCAGTGAGTGTGGTCATGGTGAGTGTATATGTGGCTGCTGCACCGCCCACCGTGAGTGTGGCTCCAGTGTGGTTGTATATGTGTCTGCTGCACCGCCCAATCCAGTGAGTGTGTTCCAGGTGGGTGATATGTGGCTGCCTTGCAGCGACCCACCAATGAGTGTGGTCCAGGTGGTTGCTTATTTGTGGCTGCTGCACGCCCACCAGTGAGTGTGGTCCAGGTGGGGTATATGTGGCTGCTGCCCCGCCAACCAATGTGTGTGGTCAGGTGGTGTAATATGTGGCTGCTTGCACCGCCCACCAGGTGAGTGTGGTCCATGTGGTGTATATGTGGCTGCCTGCATCCGCCCACCAGTGAGTTTGTCCAGGTGGTGTATATGTGGCTGCTGCACCGCCCTCCAGTGAGTGTGGTCCAGGTGGTGTATTGTGGCTGCCGCAACGCCCACAGTGAGTGTGGTCCAGTGGTGTTTATGTGGCTGCTGCACCGCCCACCAGTGAGTGTGCGTCCAGGTGTTGGTGTATATGTGTCTGCTGCCACCGCCCACCATGAGTGTGGTCCAGGTGGTGTATATGTGGCTGCTGCACCGCCCCACCAGTGAGTGTGGTCCCCAGGTGGTGTTTTATGTGTCTGCTGCACCGCCCACCAGTGAGTGTGGTTTCCACGGTGGTGTATATGTGGCCTGCTGCACAGCCCACATGTGAGTTTGGTCAAGGTGGTGTATATGGTGGGCTGCTGCACCGCCCACCAGTGAGTGTGGTCCAGGTTGTGTATATGTTGGCTGCTGCTCACCCGCCCCACCAGTGGTGTTGCTCGGTGGTGTATAGTAGCTGCTGCTCCACCCCCCAGTGGAGTGTGGGCCAGGTGGTGTCATATGGTGGCTGCTGACACCGCCCAACCAGTGTGTTTTGGTCAAGGTTGTGTATATGTGGCGACTGCACCGCCCACCAGTGTGTGTGGCCAGGGGTGATATGTGTCTGGCTCACGACCACCCACCAGTGAGTGTGGTCCAGGTGGTGTATATGTGGCTGCTGCACCGCCCACCAGTGAGTGTGGTCCAGGTGGTGTATATGTGGCTGCTGCACCGCCCACCAGTGAGTGTGGTCCAGGTGGTGTATATGTGTCTGCTGCACCACCCACCAGTGAGTGTGGTCCAGGTGGTGTATATGTGGCTGCTGCACCGCCCACCAGTGAGTTTGGTCCAGGTGGTGTATATGTGTCTGCTGCACCGCCCACCAGTGAGTGTGGTCCACGGTGGTGTATATGTGGTGCTGTCCACCGCCACCAGTGGTGTGGTCCAGGTGGTGTATATAGTGGTCTTGCTGCACCGCCCATTCACCCATTGAAGTGTGGTCAAGGGTGGGTATATATGGCTGCCTGCACCACCCACCTGTGTGTCCAGGTGGTTGTATATGGTGACTGCTGCACCGCCCACCAGTGAAGTGTGGTACAGGTGGTGTATATGTGGGCTGATGCACCGCCACCTGTGTGGTCTGGTGGTGTAATTTTGGCTGCTGCACCGCCCCACCAGTGAGTGTGGTCCTGGTGGTTGTATATGTGGCTGCTGCACGCCCACCAGTGTGGGTCCAGGTGGTGTGTATGTGGCTGCGCCACAGGCCCACCAGTGATGTGGTTCAGGGTGGTGTTATGTGGATGCTGCACCGCCCACAGTGAGTGTGGTCCAGGTGGTGTATTATGTGTCTGCCTGACTCCGCCCCCACCAGTGAGTTTTGTCCAGGTGGTTTAATGTGTCTGCTGGCACCGCCCCACCAGAATGTGGTCCATGTGGTGGTATATGTGTCTGCTGCACCGGCCCACAGTGTGGACAGGTGGTGTATATGTCGCTGCTGCACGCCCACCTGGGAGTGTGGTCCAATGGTGGTTGTATTATGTGGCTGCTGCACAGCCCAACCAGTGAGTGTTGGTCCACGGTTGGTTGTATTGTATATGTGTCTGCTGCACCGCCCACCAGTGTGGTACAGGTGGTGTTATATGGGGTCTGCTGCACGCCCACCGTTGTGGTCCAGGTGGTGTATATGTGTCTGCTGCACCGCCCACCAGTGTGGTCCAGGTAGTGTATATGTGGCTGCTGCACCGCCCACCAGTGAGTGTGGTCCAGGTGGTGTTTTGTGGCTGCTGCCCGCTCCACAGTGAGTGTGGTCATGTGGTGTATATGTGGCAGACTGCACCGCCACAGTGACGTGTGTGTCCAGGTGTGTATATGTGGTGCTGCACCGCCCCACAGTGAGTGTGGTCACAGGTGGTGTATTATTTTTGTTTTTGTCTGCTGCACCGCCCACCAGGTGTGGTCTAGGTGGTGTTTTATATGGCTGTTGACAACCGACCATACCAGTGAGTGTGGTCCAGGGGGGGTATATGTGTCTGCTGTGCACCGGGGCCCACCAGGTGTGGTACAGGTGGTGTATATGTGGCGGTGCACCGCCCACCAGTGTGTGGTCCATTCATTTTCGCATGTGCGAAGTCATTTGGGCGTCAGGATACATGGATAGGATTGTGTTAATCAAATTTTGTGGCTCTCTCATAATAAAATTCATTTTGATCTTCGACCTCACTATGGTTAGCGGCTTGCTAAAAACTGAGCATACTGGGACTTGAGTAGCTTCACTCATTTCCTTGACTGTCATTGTGTAAAGACCCATCTTGTTTAAGTTGGGGCCCAATACTGGAACGTTGTTCTCGAATTTTGATTTGGCAATATGGAGAAGAAATACTTTGGGTCTGTCGCACTGTTGTGTATGACTGTGTCCTGCAACTGTTGTGGGGTTCTTGACTGTTAGCACTGGCTTGTGTCAGGGCTGGGTAAGCACACTGTGTGTCATGACTGTCAGCACTGTTGTGGCATGGACTGTCAGCTCTGTTGTGCTCATGACTAGTCGGCACTGCTGTGTCATAGTTGGTGTCTGTACTGTTTTGGCATGACTGTCAGCACTGCTATGTCATGATTGTGTCAGTGCTGCTGTGTTCATGACTGTGTCAACATGCTGTGTAATGATTTTAAATCAAAGCATGTGTCACGATGCCTAAAAATTGTAATGATACAAATAAGGTACATTTGAAAATTATATGTATAATTACAGTTTTATGTATCGTGTGCATAGAAACACTAGACAAAGATCTACACCATAAAATTCATACAGTCACTCTGTTATACTTAGATACCCATAAATGCTTCGCTCATATTCAACAAACACACCAACACACACAATATATATATATATCCTTTTATATATATATATATATATATATTTTTCGTTATAATTCTATTCATACATACATACATACAAATTTTAAATTGAGCGAATTAAGACTATGTATATATAATAGATGGGATAAAAATTTAAAATAATTGGCCTCTCCATGGTGGTGGAAACCGACGGACGCGTATACCCGTTCCCCAGGTGGATGTATTTACAAAGCACAGATTTCTGTGTGTCCCTCTCTGTAATTACATCCTGTCTGTTATATAATGTTTTTAAAAACATTTGTTTGTATATCATATATGGGTAATGTTTCCTGGTGAGGGCTACTTTTTTAAGAGTTAAGTTCCTCTTTGAGGGGTAAATGCTGTGTTTGGGTTAACTGCTCTCAATGTCCACCTCAAATGCTGTGTTTGGGGGTTCACAGCTCTTTCAACTTCCCCTCAAATGCTGTGTTTTGGGGTTCACAGCTCTCATCGTCCCCACTCAAATGCGTGTTTGGGGTTCACAGCTCTCAACGTCCCCCTCAAATGCTGTGTTTGGGGTTCACAGCCTTCAACGTCCCCCTCAAACTGCTTGTGTTTGTGGTTCACAGCTCTCATCGTCCCCCTCAAATGCTGGGTTTTGGGGTTCACAGCTCTAAACGTTCCCCTCTAAATGCTGTGTTGGGGTTTGGGGTTCACAGACTCTCAAAAACGTCCCCCTCAAATGATACTATATGATAGTTTTTTTCTTTTTATAATGCGAAGCCAAGTGAAATGAGTTGCAATGCACATTATTACACATTGTTAAAGAGTGTTGTTGAGTGAGGGTTAGAGGGAGAAAAGTATTCTTTACCAATATGTAATAAGGGCAGGTGAGTGGGGGTAGAACAGAGAGTACATTAGACACAGTGTCCCAGAGTGCAGAGATTGTCCAAGTCACTAATCGGAACATTGTTCATTAAAAGGCTGTCCTACAAGAATGTTTTATCCTCACTCTTTTACATTGCACACTGCATCTACTTAATTTAATTAGCAAAGGACAGTTATGTGTCCAGTGGGTATATGTGGCTGCTGCCCCGGGCCACCAGTGAGTGTGGTCCAGGTGGTGTATATGTGGCTGCTGCACCGCCCACCAGTGAGTGTGGTCCAGGTGGTGTATATGTGTCTGCTGCACCGCCCACCAGTGTGGTCTAGGTGGTGTATATATGGCTGTTGCACCGCCCACCAGTGAGTGTGGTCCAGGTGGTGTATATGTTCTGCTGAAACCGCCCACCAGTGTGGCCCAGGTGGTGTATATGTGGCTGCTGCACCGCCCACCAGTGTGGTCCAGGTGGTGTATATGTGGCTGCTGCACCGCCCACCAGTGTGGTCCAGGTGGTGTATATGTGTCTGCTGCACCGCCCACCAGTGAGTGTGGTCCAGGTGGTGTATATGTGGCTGCTGCACCGCCCACCAGTGTGGTCCAGGTGGTGTATATGTGGCTGCTGCACCGGCCACCAGTGAGTTTGGTCCAGGTGGTGAATATGTGGCTGCTGCACCGCCCACCAGTGAGTGTGGTCCAGGTGGTGTATATGTGTCTGCTGCACCGCCCACCAGTGATGTGGTCCAGGTGGTTATATGTGGCTGCTGCCCCGCCCACCAGTGTGGTCCAGGTGGTGTATATGTGTCTCCTCCACCACGATGCTGTGAACACTAACTCCAAGGCCGACGGACTGATTACCTCATCTTTTGTATATAGTTCTACTGTCTTCCTATTATGTCCTAGAATCTGTATTGATAAAGCCACTAGAGGGCGAAACGTCTACTACAATAAAGATATCCAGATGTTGCACATGTGTCTTAACTTTCATGGTAGGTAAGACACTTTAGGTAACATTTAAAGGTAACTTTCAACACACGCTCCACAAAAAAAAAACCCTACATACACATACACATCACATGCGCGCACGCGCATACACACACACAAAAAAAAACACGCAAACACACGCAAATATACACGCACACAAACGCGGGCACACAAAAATGTACACACATGCGCGCACACACACACACACACACCCCACCACACACACACACACACACACACACACACACACCAGGGGTTCTGAGTTTTGAAATAAGAGATGTACATGTTGGAGAAGGAAACAGGAACAAACGGGCCAAACTATAAAGGGGAAAGGTATAAAACCCCCCAAAGGGCAGGGGAAGAAGGGGTAGGAAAAAAAACGGGGATTGTTTGGAAATTGGCAACGGTGCAAGAAGAGGAAAACGTTTGTTAAAGGAAAAATATGGAAAGGGTTTCCCCAAAGGGGGGAAAAACGGAACGGGAAAAGGATACATGGAGCAAGGCCCGAAAACAGGAAAAGGCCAAGATAAGTTTGTTGCCCGTTGACTTGAATCCTCTCCATAAACTTAATAGTTTCAGGGAAACCCCCTTCCCAGAAGCCGGAGATGATAAACCAAATTCTTGGGTTAACCTGGCAAGTTCAGACATAACGCGGAAACAACTTACAGGCCCTTAGAGAGGGGTACACGTGGGTTCTATTTGGTTTAACCCCCGTTAAAAAGTTTAAAGATAGAAGTAACAGGAAATTTGAAGGATTTTTGCCCAAATATATAAAGGGGATAAAAGGTAAGGGAAATTCCCCGGGCAAGGAGGTTTAGGGGGACAGAATGGTAGGATCAGTTAAACAGGATGGAAATTGGCACAAAAAAGGGAGGAAAAACGTTTGTTCCCAAAAGCAAATAAAGGAAAACCAAAACGGTCTTGGTTACCCAAGGTGTAGGGAGACAAAAAAAAATGCAACAAGAAGGGAAAAGGTAACAAAGAGGATAAACCCAGGAAAAACCCCAAGGGAATTAAAGACCTGTACCCCCCAAAGCTTTGATAAATTTGGCACTGTCCCCCATAATTTGGATGAACCCAAGGTGAAACCGTCCTTTCACAAAGCTTTTTAAACGGGGATAATAACCAAAATTTCTGGCCACTGAGAAGTTAAAAACCCTCGGCTACTGGGCAAATACACCGGCAAAAACTTCGGCCTTACCTTTTTCAATGATAAAAAGGGGGTACCCACTTGACTCCGGCCTAATCCCACAATATAATGGATAATCCCTTGAAAAAACCCGGGTTAAAAAGAGAAAACTCCCCCAACTAAACACCGCTGAAAAACTCTCCTTACTAAAATAAAAATTAATAATAAAAAATTTTGATAAACTGTCCAAATACCAACCAAGCAATGGATAATTGGGGACTAATCTCCAAGAATAAACTCGGCATAATAAAACCAGAAATGATAAACTCGGCATGATACACCAACCAAGATAAATTCTGCACTAATACACCAAGAAATGATAAACTGGGCACTAAATTTACCCCCAAGCAATGATAAACTCGGCACTAATACACCAAGCAATGATAAACTCGGGCACTAATACACCAAGCAATGATAAACTCGGCACTGATACACCAAGCAATGATAAACTCGGGCACTAATACACCAAGCAATTGATAAACTCGGCACTATACCCCCAAAGACAAGATAAACTCGGCACTGATACACCAAGAAATAAATAAACTCGGCACTAATACACCAAGCATGAAAAAACTCGGCACTGATACACCAAGAAATGATAAACTCGGCACTAATAAAACCAAGCAAGGGATAAACTCGGCACTAATACAACAAGCAAGATAAACTCCACTGATACACCAAGAAATGATAAACTCGGAAACCTGGTTACACAAGCAATGATAAACTCGGGCACTAATACACCAAGCAATGATAAACTCGGGCACTGATACACCAAGCAATGATAAACTCGGCACTAATACACCAAGCAATGATAAACTCGCACTGGTACACCAAGCAATGATAAACTCGGCACTGGTACACCAAGCAATGATAAACTCGGCACTGGTACACCAAGCAATGATAAACTCGGCACTGGTACACCAAGCAATGATAAACTCGGCACTGGTACACCAACATGATAAACTCGGCATTTATACCCCAACAATGATAAACTGGGCACTTACACCAAGAAATGAATAAACTCGGCACTGATACACCAACAATGATAAACTCGCACTAATACACCAAGCAATGAAAACTGGGGCACGGGTACACCAAGCAATGATAAACTCGGCACTGGATACACCAAGAAATGATAAACTCGGGCACTGATACACCAATAAATGAAAAACCGGCACTAATACCCCAAGCAATGATAAACTCGCACTGGTACACCAAGCATGATAACTCGGCACTGATCACCAAGCAATGATAAACTCGGCACTGGTACCCCAAAGAAATGATAAACTCGGCACTGTACACCAAGCAATGATAAACTCGCATTTGGTACACCAAGCAGTGATAAACTCGGCACTGGTACACCAAGAAATGAAAAACTCGGCACGTACACCAAGCAATGAAAAAACTCGGGCACTGAAAACACCAAGCAATGATAAACTCGGCAAGGTACCCCAAGCAATAAATAAACTCGGCACTGTACACCAAGCAATGATAAACTCGCACGGGTAAAACCAAGCAATGATAAACTCGGCACTGTACACCAAGCAATGATAAAGTGCAAATTTTAACCAAGCACGATCAATGCATCACCAATGAACCTAGCAATAGTGAACCAAGCAATGATGATCCCTTCACTAGTTAAAGTACCAAGGAAGAGCTCGGCAGTGATCAACCTAACAAGAATCAAACCAGAAATAATCAATGATCAAGATATCAATGATCAATACAGGTCATCTTGCCATTGATCAATCCAGCAATCAGCTCCGCACTGATCAGTCTATAAATCCAGCCAAGATTCCCACTCACCCATCTTCATTATATAAATTATACATTTTTGACAAAAGGAAAACCATTGTAAAGGTCTTGTCAGCTACTTGTAATTCACAGTTAATTTAATGCCAGGATCCTCGTCACCTTAACGATGTGTTCCACTTTCACTTAACACTTTATATCTGCTCCTTTATGTGACTCTTCTATGAAGGCAGTGACCAGTTACTGCCACTTATCCAAGTTTACCTGGAGTTTACCTGGAGAGAGTTCCGGGGGTCAACGCCCCCGCGGCCCGGTCTGTGACCAGGCCTCCTGGTGGATCAGAGCCTGATCAACCAGGTTGTTGCTGCTGGCTGCAGGCAAACCAACGTACGAGCCACAGCCCGGCTGGTCAGGAACCGACTTTAGGTGCTTGTCCAGTGCCAGCTTGAAGACTGCCAGGGGTCTGTTGGTAATCCCCCTTATGTATGCTGGGAGGCAGTTGAACAGTCTCGGGCCCCTGACACTTATTGTATGGTCTCTTAACGTGCTAGTGACACCCCTGCTTTTCATTGGGGGGATGTTTGCTTTCGTAGTGAGTGATTTTCGTGTACAAGTTCGGTACTAGTCCCTCTAGGATTTTCCAGGTGCATATAATCATGTATCTCTCCCGCCTGCGTTCCAGGGAATACAGGTTCAGGAACCTCAAGCGCTCCCAGTAATTGAGGTGCCCCAAAGTTTCGTATAGGGTTTTTATTTTTTTCCATTATTCAGTATTGCAACTTCCATTCAGTCTTTCAGAGGCTGAAACTGCATTTTTTAATCTCGTTTTGCTGGAATATCTTTATCTTAATATTTTTTCTAGTTTTCTTTCTTACATTATTAATCTTGTCTATCTTTATCAGTCGCGGGCTAATTGAATACCTTAAATGAAGTTTAGTATTATTAATCCAGTGGTTTGCTCAGGATAACTTAGTCCAATGTTTCGTTAACCAAGAGGTTTAACGTCCTTTAAATTATGTGAGTTTTTGGCAACTGTGGCTCAATATGAGTTGTGATGAGCGAAATATGAGAGAGGAACGTATGAAAGTCAGTCAGAAAACTCACTTCAAGCTAGATTAGCCCAACGTCAGTATTTATCGAAGGATATCACAAAAGTCGAATGTAATCTTTAACCATGTGTGCAGTGACCCGTCCAGCTGGGCAGTGACCCGTCCAGCTGGGCAGTGACCCGTCCAGCTGGGCAGTGACCCGTCCAGCTGGGCAGTGACCCGTCCAGCTGGGCAGTGGTCCAGGTCATAGAGAGGAGCATAAAAGAGTTCTGTCTTATAAAATATGATATAGAGTCAAGTGTTATACAGCCTAGATTAATTTAGTAGTCACTTGTAAACAATGTCATGTAAAGGTGCTTCAGAAAATCTTTAGATTGATTATGCTCCTGATCTGTTTAAAAAAAATATATGTATGTATATATATATGATATATATATATATATATAATATATTATATATATATATATATTTATATATATATATAAATATATATATATATATATATATAATATATATATATATATATAATATATAATCTGCTCTGTTACTAGTGTCGTTAGTCATTTACTGTTGTTGCCTGCGTTGTTAGTCACATACTGCTCTGTTACCTCTGTTGATAGTCACAAACTGTTCTGTTACCTGTGTTGATAGTCACAAACTGTTCTGTTACCTGTGTTGATAGTCACAAACTGTTCTGTTACCTGTGTTGATAATCCTATATTGCTCTGTTTCCTGTGCTGTTAGTCATATACTTGTCTGTTACTAGTGTAGTCATATACTGCTTTTACCTGCGTTGTTAGTTATATACTTCTTTGTTACTAGTGTTGTTAGTCATATACTGCTCTGTTGCCTATGTTGTTAATCGTATACTGCTCTCTCACCTGTGTTGTTTGTGATATATTGCTCTGTTACCTGCGTTGTTAGTCAAATACAGCTCTGATACATGTGTTGTTAGTCACATACTGCTCTGTTACCTGTATTGACAGTCACAACTACTGTTATCTGTGTTGTTAGTCATATACTGCTCTATTACCTGTGTTATTAGTCATATACTGCTGTTACCTGTGTTGTTAGTTATATACTGCTTTGTTACTATTGTTAGTCATGTACTGCTCTGTTACCTGTGTTGATAGTCATGTACTGCTCTGTTACCTATGTTATTTGTCATATACTGCAGTTTACCTGTGTTGTTAGTTATATACAACTTTAGTTAAAAGTGTTGTTTAGTGTCCATGTACTGCTCTGTTACCTTGTTATTTGTCACATACTGCAATTACCTGTGTTAGTTAGTTATATACTGCTTGTTACTAGTGTTGGTAGTCACTTACTGCTCAGTTACCTGATTGTTTTAGTCATATACTGCATACCTGTGTTGTTAGTACCATACTGCTCTATTACCTGTGTTGTTAGTCATAGACTTACGGAGCTCTGTTACCTGTGTTTTTTAGTCATATACTGCTTCTGATAACTGTGTTTTGTTGTTTACACACTGCTGTTACATGTGTGTTAGTCCACATAGTGCTCTGTTGACCTTGATGATAGTCAAATACTGCTCTGTTCCCTGCGTTGATAGTCACATACTGCAGAGTTTCCTGTGATGATAGTCACAAAACTATTCTGTTACCCTGAGTTTTGATAGTAATATACTGCTCTTGTTACCTTTGTGTTAGTTATATACTGGGTCTTTTATCAGTGTTTTTATCACATACAGCTGTTAACCTGGTTGTAGTTATACGTGCTTTGTTTCCAGTTTTGATTAGTTCTATACTGCACTGTTATCTATGTTGTTTAATCATAAACTGCTCTCGTCACCTGTGTTGTTAGTGATATACGCTCTGTTACCCTGCGTTGTTAGGCTAATACAGCTCTGATTCATGTGTTGTCACAAACTGCTCTGTTACCTATGTTGACAGTCCACATTACCGACAAGTTGTTTAGAAAACACGTAAGCAAACACTACGACATAATTTTTTGAAAACGTTTCGGTCCTGGGACCTTGATCACTCTAAACATCCAGAGTTTGAGAGACAGTAATATATAGGCGTAGAGTGAGGTGAGAGGTTGACGCATGGTGACCTGAAGAATGCCATATTGGGATGAGGACTTGTAGACTGAGATCATAACGACTCTCGTGTCCATACTATGACACTCTCCGCATCCATGGTCATATTATGACACTCCCCATCATCCAATGTCATAATATGACACTCCATCCCATGTCATATCTATGACACTCCCCATCATCCCAATGTCATACTATGACACTGCCCATCATCCAATGTAATACTAACACTCCCTTCATCCAATGTCATATCATGACACAGCCCATCATCCACATAATATACTTCCCACTCATCTCATAACATATCACAGAGCAGAATATTAATCTCTTCCACCTATCGTCTTTCTTTTAATTATGTCGTACCGAAATAAAACGAAATCGCGAGTTTGCCGAAAGGAAAAGTGTCCGTTTCAGCCGAATAAGCGAGTGAAACATAGTTATGGAATCTACGAAAATATGTCGATTAAAAGCTAAAATAAATTACTTTAGGTAGTGAGGTGAGGTGAGGTGAGATTAGTAGGTTAGGATAGGTTAGGTTAGGTTAGTTTAGGTAGGTTAGGTGAGGTGAGGTTAGGTTAAGGTGAGGTGAGGCCTCTTAAGCTAGGTTTAGGTAGTGAGGTTAGGCTCTTATGTAGGTTAAGGTAGGTGAGTAGCCTCTTAAGTTAGGTAGGTTAGGTTTAAGGTGAGGTTAGCATCTTAGGTTAGGTTAGGTGAGGTGAGGTTAGGCTCTTAAGTTAAGGTTAGGTTAGGTGAGGTGAGGTTTAGGCTCGAATTTAGGCCTCGTAAGTTAGGCTGGCTGTCCAAACTAAATATGTTTTTACATTATTTTTCAATAAAGAATACTGAAGAACTAGATTAATCCGTAAAAGAACATTTTGGTGAAGTTAATTATTTAGGGCAAGCTTAATTCGGATTATTATGAACGACATATACACTCACTTCAGGTGCGCTAATCGGGTACACTTGTATACCTGACCTTTAAACAAACTACCCAAACAGTGAATCAGGGTACAGTACCTGAGTGCTCGCTAACTTGGTCAAGACGTTCAGGTTGTTTTCGACTGAACATTAGAATGGGGGATGAATATGATGTTAGTGACGTTAACCGCAGAATGATTGATGGTGAAATCTTTATGACACAACACATATGCGGAACATCTCCAGAGAGAAAAGAAAAACATAAAAACAGAATTTGATTTGGAAAGGTGATCAAGCCTGCGAATATTCTGACAGGAAAATTATGCTGGTATAACTGATCTTTTGAGATGCCTGAAAGAAGATACATAACGAAATCAGCTGATCAGATCTCCCATGTTCTTTTGATATTAACACCTTAGTGTCAACCGGGCTGCCCAAACTCTTCTATCATTCTGTTTTAAATCACAAACAATTATATTCAGATGAATCTCACCTTTCCACACATCACAAAACAACTGTGTACTCTACCAGGAATAATTGGCGAAGCATTAACAAAGAGGTAGATGACCAGAACAAATCTCTGAAAACCAGCAGACTTATTTGAAATACCCAAACAACAAGCAAAATTTTTATACGAATTCCTCTCCGCAAGACCTGCCAACATGGTCTTCCTCTCCGCAAGACGCCAACAAGGTCTTCCAGCAAGACTGCCCAACAGGTCTTCCCACCTGAAAAGAAGGCTAGCCATCATCATAATTCACTATTAACGTGTAAGATGTGCTTATGTGTGGCATGTCAGCTCGCCTAAATGTTATACTTACGTTGTTGTGATCCTTTGTAGGTCCACTGCAAAGTAATGGCGTGGTGGCCTTCATACTGGAAACATTTTACACATAAATGCATGTCAGTACCATCTCCGTAACTAAGAAAAGAGCAGCACTGATTTTGCGTGTTTTCCACGCTCAAAAACGAGGATACTATTGTTTGAATAAATGGTTCAGAGGACAAAAATGGAGAATGAGACCTTTTGTGCAACCCATACGTAATCTTTATTGTATAAACCTCTCTTAGTGGATAGAGCATATATTGGCTGGCGAAAACGTTTTCCTCGATACTTTTCTCTCTTGCAGCAAAAACAAACTTACTTAAACTGCAAGCGTGGTCCAGATGGGGGGGGGGGGGGGGGGGGACAAGCGCTACGCTGATGCTTGTTGTCAGATGGGAAGAATTTTCCCCACAAGCGCGCTCTCATGCCCAATTAGAAATCCCTCCCTGCTCTTATTCTGTACTGGAAGACGCTCAGTGACTGACAGATAGAACAAACTTGAGACACGTCATGACTACTGGACCTCTTCTTCCTCTTGCGCAGACATTCGCAGACCCACAAACCAACACAACCTTTTTTCTATACCCCTTGCATGATCCTGCTCCTAACCCTATTTTCAAATAACCTTGGATTCTCCGAGAGTACTATTCTCTGACCCACGTTCGCCTTAGCTTTTGGGTTAAGACATGGCGCAGTTCTACACTCCTCTCAAGCGCTAAATGTTCGCATGTCCCTTCCTCTCCCGCTCACCCCCACCGAAGTCCCAACAGAAGAGCCGAATTTCTCTTCTCAATATCTCCCACGATAAGCCTCCTGCTGGGTTAAAGCCCTGACTCTATTTCAAACTACGACTAAGAACACTCCTCTCCAGTCCACTATTCTTCGTCGTCCCGTCATCCCCGCGCCATCCATTTGGGGATCTTACCTAACTTTCGTTCTTCGTTTCTCCCTCACTTCTTCTACGCCTAAATATACTGGATCACTCTCCTTTCATATGTTTTCTCTCTGCTATGTTCCGGGTTATTTATGTATGACTGAAGATGTTATATCACAGAGTCGCAGTCTATAATGAAGTGGATAAAATATCAAGTATAGAAAATATTTTCGAGAAAAGAAAATTCCTCCTCGAGTAAATTCAACTATTTACAGATTTCAAGTCTTGAAGGAAGAAGGTTATGATAACGTTACTTTTAGTTTTGGTGTTGTGGTGAGAGTAGAAAGTGAAGATCCTGCTGTTGGGCCGGTTTTCACTAGACTTTAAAACGTAAACTTTACAACAAGCTGCACCTCTTGCCAGGAACTTCTCCAGCGTTGTCCCTAAACAGCAACAAACCTACTGCCCATGCTGGGTAGGGTTCTTTCCGCACTCCAATCTCTTCTGAGCTAATCCATCTTCAACAATCTCCACCTACTTCACATCATATCTGCCTATAAATATACTCACGTAACCTGCTTAGGTAGTGTGTGTGACTTGTGGGCGAAACGTTGTCTTAATGAATCGGTTATAAGAACATAGGAAACATAAGGAACACTGCGCAGTTTTCTGGCCCATGCGAGGTGTCAGGTCCAAGTCTCCTACCGGCTTAAGCCAATGCCCCACCAGGCAGTCAGGTCACATTCCTTAAGGAACACGGTAACGAACCTAGTAGCACAAGCAGATCAGGTCCAATTCACACCCACCCACACCCACCATGTATTTTCTAACATACTTTTAAACTACAAACGTTTTAGCCTCTATAACTGTACTCGGGAGTTTGGTTCCACTCATCCACAACTCTATTACCAACTGAAAGTGCTTCCTAAATCTTCCTGAATCTGAATTTTTCCAACATAAAACCAGTGCTACGAGTCCCTGTCTAAGACTAGAAATTTTCAGCACGTTATTACTGTGAGGGAAAAGTAGTGTACGTGGGGTTAAGGTGTTCGGGCAACCAGGAACCATTAGAGTTACGGTCGCGTGCACCCCCCCCCTCGGCGGCTGGGGCCGAAAAACTAGTTCCGGTGTCCGATTGTTAAAGTTTCTACTCCGGAATATTGACTTACCTGGTGGTGGGTGAAGTTTGGGATCACTTCAACCTCCACTTCTCTCCCCCCTAAAAATCCAAAGGGTAAGGTGATTCTACCAGGAGTCATTACGTTTGTTCCGTTCTTTTGTTTGCTGGTTACCAGTAATGGATTTTGGCATTTATCATTCTTTTCCATTCTTTAAATGTTATATTATCATGACTATGGGTAACCAGTTTATTTTTCTTATTAACTTCCACTCTGTTCCTGGCGTGGGTCATCCAGGATAGACGCCAGATAAAGGAGCAAGACATATGTTAATGAACTTAACATATTGGACTAGTACTGGCCCTTACCTATTCTACTTGTGGTGCTCCATCCAAGTGGTAGGAGATTCCAAAACATCGGATTATCACCATCCACCCTGGATAATCTACATCAATAATATCAGAAGATCTATCCAGGGCCTTACCTACTCCTGCCCAACTACAAGAACTAAAGGCCATTTTTTTTATATTTAAATTTTAAGTAAAATCCTCAAAAATCATTATTCTTATTTTTCCTAGTCATTTCTTTATTTATTTTTCCATTAGTTTCTTTTGTTCAGTTGGAAGGCGTTCCACTGACATTTACATCCCCTTTATTTATTCCTGACTTCCCTTTATACACCTCAATCATATCTTCTTTAATTTTACGCCTTTCTAGAGTGCAGATTCAGGGCCCTCAGTCTATCCTCATTGATAAATTAGACATGTGCAACTCTTGGGTATCTTTATTGAGGAAACATTTCGTCACTGTGTGGCGAAACGTTTCCTCAATGAAGATACCCAAGAGTTGCACATGTGTCTAATTTATCAACGTGTCGGTTCTTTGAACCATTCATCTCAGTCCATCCTAATAGGGAAGATTTCTGATACATGGGATCAACTTTGTCATCCTCCTTTGTATGTTTTATAGAGCATTTATATCCATTCTATAATACGGTGACCAAAACTGTGCAGCATGATCTAAATGAGGCCTAACCAAGGAATATAGAGGTGAAAACATACCAGAGGACTCCTATTATTTATTCTTCTTGAGTATGAAAGCCAAGGTATTCTGTTGGCTTTATTGCGAACACTTAGCACTGTGGTACCAGAGTTTTTCCATTACTGCTAACCAGAACTCCTAAAACTTATTCCACAATCTAATATTAATATCTTACATTATTATTTTTATATGTGGCATGGATATTTGTCCTGTCCAACAATTAGGAAGCTTTGTATTTTGTCTATATTAAACTGCATCTTCCACCTCTGAACCACTGCATCAGTCTATTCAAATCTTCCTGGATGTCTAATGACCTACTTCAGAATAATTTCGACGGCCAATTTTGGTGTCATCGGCCAAACATGCTTAGGTCGCTTTTTATGCCCTCATCAAATGTCGTTTATGTAGATTGTGAACAACAGGGGGCCCAACACTGACCCTGTGGAATACCGCTCGAGAACGCTTCCCCCAACTGATTTATGCAAACTATCTCTCTGCCTAATTGTCAACCATGCTCTAATCCAGGAAAATATTTTTTTCCTCCTCAATTCCATGTGCCCGTTAATTATCCTCAATAGTCTCTGATGTGGACCTCTGTCAAAAGCTTACTGAAGACCAAATAAACAATACATTTCATTACCAGATCTACCGTTCACTCAAATACCCTAATGAAAAAAAAATTAATAAATTTCTAAGCAGGAACGCCCTGTTGTAAACGCATGCTGAGATTCGTTTGATTAATTTATGCTTTTCAAAGTGGCTACGTTTAACAAAAATGTTAGCACCGCTGCCTCGCAATTATTGGATTCCATAAATTTTTCCCACTATGGAGGTTAGGCTTATTGATCTATTAGTTTCGAGCTAAGGACCCTGGTCACCTGCCTTTGAAAATAGTAGCACATTTGCGATATTTCCCGAAGCGTGTTAGAGGCTTGCACCATGTGCGGCGGAGTCGAGGTATAGATCGTGAGCGTATGAGGAATAGAGATTTACACCTCGACGAGGTGTTTGGCTAATGGTCTCCTTCTTTAGCTCTTCCTCGGTATTACACGAGTCTTCTCATCTCTAAGTTTGTGATTCAGAGGTTTTTTCACACGCACACTGTGCAACTTATACATTATGATATACATGGTCACTAATTAATATCTCTATCTGAATGGACGATATGTTGCCTAAGGAACAAGGTCACTTGTACACTAATCGTGCATAGTTTATTATTATATTACATCTGTCTCTACTTTCCCAATCGTGTCGATGTAATAGCATTTATCTCCATGTTTTATGTTAAATCTTAATTAACATTTTGTGACTAATATAGATATACTAAAGTATATTATAAAATAAACATAACTTAATATAGCAAAGCATAGATATAACAACAACTCTACCAAGAAAAAAAAACATTATAAAAGAGGTAGGAAGCTTGGGTTGGTCCAGTTGGATCTTCGAGAGGTAAAGATTGTTGAGCTCACTAGGTCAAGACTTCGCTGGAATACCTTATAACTTATACATTTTTATGTATTTTTATGTCATTCAGTCGTAAATGACTGAATTGACAGTGGTGCATTGAGGAGTCTAGGAGACTAACAACAATATCTCAAGGAAAGCAAGATGGGAAATGTATGAGAGTATAGTTTATACCGATGCTCTATAAGAGTGTGAAGCTGAGTTTTGAATCGTTGCCAGCAAGAAGACTGGAGACATTGTGATAAGCATGAGTGTGAATAGTTTCTGGCAAGAAGACGGGAGACAGTGTGAATGCCCTGAGTTGTGATGTATGCAGCAAGAAAGAATGGAGACAGTGTGAAGCTCTGAGATGAGAAGTAGCAGCAAGAGACTGGAGACATGTGTGAAATTTGGTACATGTTTAGTTTGGCCTGTAGTTGTGAATGACAGCACAAAAGACTGAGACAGGTGAAGGGCCGAGTTGTGAATGTGCAGCAAGACTACTGGAGACAGTGTGAACGCAAGAGTGGTGAATATTGCAGCAAGAAGACTGGAGACAGAGTGTCTGAGCCTGAGTGGTGCGAATATTGCAGCATGAAGACTGGATGTAGTCAGTGGAGATTTAATGTCTGAGGTGCAATGTAGCAGAACTCCCGTAGTATTGATTTAGGAAGTAGTGCGGGATTACATCAAAACAATTATACATGTAAAAAGGATTGGACCGAAATAGAAGTGGCTTCTAGAGGAATGTCGGGTCGGGGAGTCGGGCCTAGGAGGGGCATTGAGGCAGGGGATAAAGGAGGTTTTTGTGAGGGAGATGCTTGGACTTTTCTAGCTAGCACACATGTATTTAGAAGAAAGCAATGGAGGACCAATTGATTTTTATAACTTAGACGTGTTCGTATTGAGTGTGGAGCAAGGTAACATGTATGAGGGATTCAGGAAACCGGCAACCGGAACTTGAGTCCAGGAGATATGAAGTACAGAGCCAACACTCTGAAAGGAAGGGCTGTTAGTGTGCAATTTCATACTGTGGTGTGAGTGCGACTCTGGCAAGAAACAGTGATTGGAGGGATTGATGAAAGCTTTTCTCTCTCGGGCCACCTGCCTTGTTGGGTCACCCTGTCCTGGTGGTCCCCTGCCTTGGTGGGTCCACGCACCCTGCCCTTGGGGGTTCACCCTGCCTTGAGGTGGGTCACCCTGCCGTGTGGGTCACCCTGCCCCTGGTGGGTCACCCTGCCTTGTGGTCACCCTGCCTTGGTGGGTCACCCCTGCCCGGTGGTCACCCTGCCCTGTGGGTCACCCTGCCTTGGTGGGTCCCTGCCCTGGTGGTCACCCTGCCTGTGGGTCACCCTGCCCTGGTGGTCACACCTGCCATGTGGGTCACCCTCTTAGGTGGGGTCACCCTGCCTGGAGGGTCCACCTGCCTGTGTGGGGTCACCCTGCCTTGGGGGTCCCCCCTGCCCTTGTGGGTCCACCCTGCCTTGTGGGTCACCCTGCCTTGGTGGGTCACCCTGCCTTGGTGGGTCACCCTGCCTTGGTGGGTCACCCTGCCTTGGTGGGTCACCCTGCCTTGGTGGGGAACCGACGATGTGTTAATAAAAAAATAAACGATTATAATTATAATCTTACATTACTACAAGTACATGATACAATTATTACAGACCATCTCCCCTGACATTGTTGACGGGATCCATCCATCTGAACAAGTGATAACAAAACTACATAACACTAGGCGAACAAGTGATAACAATAACTACTTAACACTAGGCGAACAAGTGATAACAATAACTACTTAAAAATAGTTGAACAAGTGATAATAACTACTCACTACTAGGTGAACAAGTGAGAATAACTACTCACTAATAGTGAAGTCAAGTATAGATAACATACTCCACTAACTAGGAGAGACAAGTGGATAATAACTACTCACTACTAGTTGAACAAGTGATTAACTTACTACTAGGTGACTGCAGCAAACAAGTGTCAGGAAACTTGCCGGGAATGCGTCCAGGTGAAACACGAGCATATTATTACCACTGACAGCCTCAGAGTTATCTCTAAGTGTTACCAGAATTCTTGCTACGTGGAGGCGCAAGTGGTTCGATATAATCCACTACTGGATATTTTTGATGGTTTTCCCAGGTTCAGTGCCCCCTCAGAATTCTCCCTTCCACACTTCCTAGCCTACACTACCTATACCTATATTTTCCTATCCTACACTTCCTATCCTATATTTTCCTATCCTACACTTCATCCTATAAGTCCCCTATCCTATAATTCCCATCGCTACACTTCCTATCCCAACGTTTGCATCTAAGCCTTCGCCCGGGAATTGCATCCCGTGGGCCCCCGGATGTGCTTCCCTTGAAGTCTGGTGATGCCTCACCTAGACCACCCCACCGGTCATGAGAGTCAGCAGTCCCACCTCAGTCCGTGTATTCCAGTATTCACTCCTTCCCCACGTCCCAATGGTCAGCAAGTCCACCCCAGGTCCGTGGATCCAAGGTATTCACCCATCACCACATCCCTGATGTCACAAGACCCCCCCCCTCCACCCCAGGTCCGTGGTTCCAGGTATTCACCCTTCTACCACATCCCTAGTCAGCAATCCCACCCCAGTCCGCGGATTCCAGGAATTCCACCCTTCACCACTTCCCCTGAGTCAGCATGTCCCCACCTCCAGTTTCGTTAGATCCAGGTATTCACCCTTCACCACTTCCCTGATGTCACAGTTTCAGCCAGGCCTTGAAGTACTGTCCAAAAATGATATTACTACACAAGTGTAATTAATATCAGTATACGAAGTAGATTGTTTAATACAGAGGAGAACACGGCAGATAAATCTGCGCTCTGTCAATAACATCCTCGGCTGGACAGACTCGAACAGTCGACACCCTGAGACATGAGAGATCTCTATCACAGTTCGTCCCCATAACTGCCACAAAGTGAAAATCTGGAACATTATATAGTTTTAATATTGTAGTCCATTAATTGTTCACTTGATTATTAGTTAGATTGTATAAGTACTTTTGTGAACTTGATTAGGTTCGTAATCTAGTGTTGAGTGAACGTTAGGCGGCCGATGCACGTTGTTTTTCGTCAAGCGTTGAATATACGAAAAATATAAAAGAATGAAAAATGAGTTATGTTACCGAAGAAAGAGCTGAAGAATCTGATAACAATTTGGTGTAGTGTCGTCCGTCTCTAGTACGATAATTCGCTTAAATGGTGTACTCGTAATAATATAAATTCGTAAATGCGTACAGTGTTTGTTGGACGTATACCATAACTGTAGTAATTTGTTGACATTCTTAGACATTTCCTCGTCATTTTTTTTGCTGCATATTCCAGTGCCAAATGCATACAAAATACAAAATTGGTAACCCTCGAGTGGCTGCAGTTTAGCTATGCTTCAACCACAAGTCCTCATTTTGACAACGAGTCGCACAGGGCGAGGGGTGAGGCCTGCTCTGAGTGACCAGCAGACCCAAGTGACCCGAATTTTGCCATATATTGTACAAATTTCAACACAATGCCTCGCCCGAAGAGACAATATTCCGAATGCATCATCCGAAGCGTTTATAATTATGAAAAGCTAAAAGAAATGAAGGCTGCAGCGGCAGGTAGAGGAGCATGACTCGTGGCTGCCATCACTATAACACTGTCAACACAACACAGTTTACTGCTGGGGAAATAACTTAAGTTTCTGAAGACCAGATCACTTGTTGAACAAGTAAAGCGAAAGTGTAAGATGACCTGTGAGCCAGCACCTCCATGGTCCACCCCAGATGCCGCAGCACACTGTGGCCATCCCAGATTGGCCACCCACGTGGCCGTGTCCAGACCTAGAGGTATGAACGTGAACACGTGGACTCATCTGTGGCCACCACCACCATGTGGCCACAGTGACCACGCCTTTACCCATATATACATCTGTTTTGACCACACCTGTGGGTTACATATGTGACACTTCATCACAAATGACCATATTCCTGCGGCCACACTAGACATGGTCACCCCAGAAGTGGCACCCTAGACATGGCCACCCCAGAGTGGCCACACTGTCGCCCGCTCATCTGACCCCCAAGCTCAGCTGTCACCATCTCAGCGGTACAACAAGCTCAGCTGACCCTGTCTCAGCTGTCCCCATCTCACTGACCACAGCTCAGCTGACCCCTGACTCAGCTGTCACCATCTCAGGTGGAATCTGTCATTATCCTTTGGCTGTTATCATTATGAGAAGGAAATTGTAACGCCTAGCTACCTAAACCACTTAGATGACATGACTTCTGTAACCTGGGGTACCTTAGTTGAACTTGCCCAATAGTTTTCTAGGATGGGTGTATGGACAATACCCCATGGTATGGACAGAATACCTAAAACTTTCATGATTTCTTCAGATCAGTTACAAAAGTGTGAGGTATCAATGTTTTTTGTTTGGCTATTCACGCATTTATGATATGTGACATTGTTGTGTATCACATTCTGAGTAAAAACTTGCTAAAATTTTCAAATGCACAGAAATTTTCAAGAGAGCTTTTCATGTTTGGTATATAAACAAATAGTCATTTGGGCTGTGTTTTTTTTTTTGCTCCAATTGTGTCTGAGCTTGAACAACTTGACCCCTCAAGTAAGATTTCCTTGATGTTTGGTGAGGGGCATTGATTTAGGGAATTGGATCTGTGCTCCAGTTCCCCGAATTAAGCCGAAAGCCTTCCACCTCCCCCCGCCCAGGCGCTGTATAACCGCCGGGTTTAGCGAGCTTCTCCCTTGATTATAATAATAATGGAACACTTGAAAGTAATTCATCATGACTGATCATCATCTCGGTACTCCCTCGCCCAGTAAAACCTTCCATTTCTCTTGGCTAATATTAGGCTTTTTGGATGACCTGTCCTCCCTCCCTCATCACTTGACACCTACTGCATCTGGTGGCAAGTATTCATCACCTTCTCTTGTGAGGACCTCACCAACTCACCAATAAACATTCTCATTGATCTGGCAGGACAATTAGCATTCTGTACACAACCAAAACACCTACCGAATTTGTCATAGGCATTAGAAAAATTAATTATAAAGAGTATTTATTTACTGAAATTGGCTATTTTAACTTGAGGGCGGGATATGGTCAACCTAGGAAAGCTGGAGGGAGGGGTAAAGGAGGTTTTGTGTGCGAGGGGCTTGGACTTTCAGGCAGTTAGTGATATGCCCATGCACTCTGCCCCAGGCCCGGGTTCCTGGAGCTCCGTGTTCATCAAGAACTGCAAGAAGCCTCTGTTACGTGCCTTCACCCCTCAAGGAAGGCTCCTTGACGCTGGTGAGGGGCTCTTGATCTAGGAATGGACTAGCTCCCAGTTGATCTGTGCTCCAGTTCCCTGATTAAGCCTGAATGCCTTCCATCCCCCCATAGGCGCTGTATAATTCTACGGGTTTAGTGCTTCCCCCTTGATTATAATAATAATAATACGTGCCTTCAGCATTCTATGGAGGGAGCATGGACACAGGGGTCCTCCCACAATCACTAAAAACAGCATACATAGCCCCATTCCGCAAAGGTGGCAGCAAAGCAGTTGCAAAGAACTACAGACCGATAGCACTCACAACCCATATAAAAATCTCTGAAAGGGTTCTAAGAAGCAATATCTCCAAACACCTACATATTCATCAGTTACGCAACCCAGGGCAACACAGGTATAGAGCAGGTCGCTCCTGCCTGTCCCAGCTACTGGACCAAAATGCAGATGTAGTATTCACAGATTTTGCGAAAGCGTTCGAAAAGTGTGGCCACCGTGTAATAGCGCGCAAAAGTTGGTGGATGGATCCATAACTTCCTAACAAATAGAACACAAAGAATGATAGTAAAGAGAGTCAAGTCTAAGGTAGCTACAGTAAAGGTCTGTTCCACAAGGCACAGTACTCGCTCCTATCCTGTTCCCCATCCTCATATCTGACATAGGCAGAGATGTAAGCCATAGCTCCATGTCTTCCTTTGCAGATGACCCCCGAATTGCAATGACAGAGTCTTCCATCGAAGGCACTGCTAGACTCCAATGACATCAACCAAATCTTTAAATAGACCGCAGAAAACAATAATTATATTCATTGAAGAGAACATATCAACTACTCATATATGGAAACTTGAGGAAATAAAACTTATCAAGGGAATACAACAATTTCTAAGTAGACGCTTAGAACGAGAAATCTAATGTGCAGGCCCGGGAGTGATGATGTCCACCTTCCCAGACCACAACAATGTATATATCTCTATCTGCAGATAAAAAATGAAAGGATGGATATGAGAACCTTGAGAACTAGGGATGCCAGCCCAAGATGATTCCTCTTCAAACCGTGCTTGTTCTCTCTAGGCTGGAAATACAGCTGTACTTTATACTGCCCCCTTCACAGCAACGAAAACTGATGGCCTGGAGAGTTGTATACAGAGAACTTTCACTGCGACACACAAGATACGATGAAGCACGGTTAAATTACGGAAATGGTTTGAAGTCCTTGATTTTTGTATTCCTTGGAACGCAGCGAGAAAATACATGATAATATACACTTGGAAATCGTTTACTAGGGAAATTAGTACCAAACCTTGCACACGATAAATCCAATCCCTACCATAGCAAACACTCAGCAGGAGATGCAACATTTCACAAATAAAAGCAGTGGGGCCACTGTGCACTAAGAGACAGAACAATAAGTGTGAAGGGCTCCAAGACTGTTCAACTGCCCTCTCGGATACGTATGGGGAATTACCAATAGAAACCCCTTGCTGACTTTTAAGAAGTCGTTGGACAGTCACTTAAAGTCAGTACTGATGTACCGGGTCTGTGGTCCATACGTCTCTTTGTGGCGCCCGTACTTTACACTGGGGTATGATACAGTGCCTGCCGAGTCTTCTGCTGTCGAAGGCATGATTTCCTGTGTATTTCATGATTCACATTTTTAAGTACTTTAAATTATCTCATGAAAACCTCGTTACAGATGTCAAAAGTATACAACTCTACATATATTTGCAACATTTTCCACATCGTTCCCTGTATCACACAGTCCAAAGTTTTTTAACTTCCAAATCCACAGAAATGTGCAACTAACTTTAACTTATATAATTAAACGTTGATGCTTCAATAAAACGCCTCGAGTCATGTGGTTTTCAATTCTAAATCTCCTCTTTTGTAAATATATTTGTCTTTTATAATCACTAGCTACAGACTAATAGCTGCATTACGCATTTACTTCATATAACGTTAAAATGTTTATTTCCGTCTAATATCCTATTATTTCTCAGTTCCCTTTACCTCTGTACAAAGGAATACATGAACTTTCAATGTAGTCCTGTGTCTCTGTGTCTCTCCTTCATACATACACGTAACAAATACAACAATAATTTTCGAGATTACCTCCTTAACACTGCTTGCATTTCTCAATTTTTAATTCTCATTTTACCAAAAAAAAAGCTGTTCTATTACATTTTCAACTTCTGCTGTTTCCTCTCACTTCCACTCAGAGACGCTCCGCTCACTTCACACACGCCTCCGGCTCACATCACACACGCCTGCGACTCTCCACTCAACTCTAATTACATGTAAAGTATTTCGTTGAATACGATTTTTTCTTCATTCTTTTTATCTACTGTGCGCATTGAGTAATTTCTTTAAAATATTTGTCATCTTCCCTTTGTCAACTTTCCAATTCTTTCGATCTTAATAGATCATTTACACCTTTTTCAATCCACTTCTTATACATTTTGATCAAAAGATCTTTTTAGGGTTCAAGTGGTCGCCACATTCTATTTCGTATTCTTTATTACTCTCTATGTTATCTTTCTCTTATTTTCCAGCGATGTTTTCTTCTCAATATTTAATGCATCAATCCACTAAGCATCTCCCGTCACGTCTGGCAGCGACTCTGCCATAACCAGTACTAGTTCATCCACACCAAACTACACCCAACATCACCAGGTACGATGTTCACACATCACTCAACACTCTGCCAACACCATACGATGTTCATCACACAGTCAACACACAACATCACCAGTACGATGTTCATCACACACTCACACACTAACATCACCAGTACGATGTCATCACACACACAACACACAACATCACCATACGAGTTCATCACACACTCAACACCAACATCACCAATACGATGATTCATCACACACTCAAACACTCTGCCAACACCAGTACGATGTTCACTACACACTCAACACACAACATCACCATACGATTTCAAGCACACAGTTTCCCCTCAACACACAACATCACCAGTACGATGTTTCAAAACACACTTCAACACACAACATTCACCATCCGATGTTCATCACACAATCAACACACAACATCACCAGTACGATGGTTCATCACACATTCAACACACAACATCACAGTACGATGTTCATCACACAGTCCACACACCACATCACCAGAACGCTGTTCATCTCACAGTCGAACACACAACATCACCATACGATGGTTTGCATCACACAGTCCAAGCAACACAACAACACCAGTAACGATGTTCATTCACACAGTCAACAGCACAACATCAACCAGTAACGATGATCATCACACGTCACCACACAACACACCAGTACGATTTTCAACCCACACTACAACACACAACATCACCAGTACGAATGTTTCATCACACAGCAACACATACAACAACACCAGTACGATGTCATCACACACTCAACACCACAACATCACCATACGATGATTCATCAACACACCTCAACACTCTGCCTATCCACCAGTACGATGTTCATCACACACTCACCACCAACATCACCAGTACGAAGTTTCATCACACACCTCAACACACAACATCACCAGTACGAGGATCATCACACTCTCAACGACACAACATCGCCATTACGATGTTCTCACACAGATCAACACACAACATCACCAGACGATGTTCATCACACACTCAACACTCTGCCATCACCAGTACGATGTTCATCACACAGTCAACACACAACATCACCAGTACGAATGTTCATCACACAGTCAAAACACACAACATCACCAGTACATGTTCATCACACAGTCCAACACACAACATCATCACCATAGCGATGTTCATCACACAGTCAACACACAACATCACCATACGATGTTCATCACACACTCAACACTCTGCCCATCACCAGTACGTTGTTCATCACACACTCAAACACTCTCCATCACCATTACGATGAGTTCATCACACACTGTCACACTCTGCGCTCAAACCAGTACGATGTTCATCACACAACACAACACACAACAGTATTGCATTCAATATCCACTTTTACATCGTTCATCACATCTCAAAAAATAACCGGGGCTTCTTCCACCTGGCTTTTACTACCGTTACCTTTATAACACTTTCACTACTTCAACATTATTACTGCCTGATGATATCAGACACATCCGCTGCTGAATAATGATCTTCGTTTATCAGTTTTTTTCAAAGTAACATGAAGGAAAAAAATAATAATAAAAATCAATAATAATAATGAATAATAATAATACCGCAACTATTAAATTATTATTTATATTTTTCGTCAGTCGATTTCATATTTTGGTACATTACATGTACGGAGATAAATTAAAGTCGGGGGGGCAGTCATTCATTACCTGGAAAGTGTATGCGTTTTATATCTATAGGAATAGTAAAAACTGAAGCTGCATGCACTCAGTATATATACACGAGAGCTGCATGCTACTCAAAATATATAAACTGAGAAGGATATCATCAATCTCAGTATAGTGTTGACACCTATGAGGTGCATCATTCACAGTATAGATACACGAGAGTGCCTATCATTCTGCATAATAGATACCTGAGAGCTGCATGACTCAGTTATATATACACTGAGAGGTGCCGATCATTCCATACTCAGTATAGATACACTGAGAGCTGCATGCCCTCAGTATATGAAACACCAGAGAGGTGCATCATTCCAGTAAGATAACAGAATCAGCTCATGACTCCAATCAGTATATATCACTGAGAGGTGCTCATTAACTCCCAGTATAGATACACCTGAAAGGTGCATCAATCTCAGGAAAAGGATACACTGAGAGGTGAATCATTCTCAGTATATATACACTGAGAGGTGCCTGACTCTCAGTATATATATACACTGAGAGATGCATACCTCTGTAATATATGCACTCAAGCTGCATCACATTACTATATAATAGACTGAGAGGTGCATGCTCCCATATAAATACACTGAGAGGTGCATGATTCAGTTATAGATACACACTGATAGTCTGCCTGACACTCGAAATAGATACCAACTTAGAGCTGCATCATTCTTAGACTATATACCCAACTGACGGGTGCATCATCCCTCAGTATAGATTATCACATAGATCTGCGTGAAACCAGTATTTATACACTGAGAGCTGCATCAGTCTCAATATCGATACACTGAGGAGGTGCATCATACATCATTATATATACACTGAGAGTGCATCAATTCTCAGTTATAGGATACACTGAGAGCTGCATATACTATATCTTAGTATAAACACTGAGAGGATCATCAATTCTTCTGTATGATACACTGAAGCACGAGCATTGACTCAGTAAATATACACGAGAGCTGCATCATTCTCAGTATAGCGACACTGAGAGGTGCGATCTTCTCAGATATAGATACTCTGAGAGTGTGCATCATTCTCAGTATAGATCACTGACAGCTGCATGACTCTCAGTATAATGCACTCAGAGCTGCACACTCACTATATACACACTGAGTAGGTGGCATCACTCTCATAGTACATATACACAGATTAAGTGACACTCAGTATATATACTCTAGTAAGCTGTCATCACTCTCACATAAACTGACAGGTGCATGACTTCCATTATATATAGATATATATATATATATATATATATATATATATATATATATATATATATATATATATATTATATATAAATATATGTGTGTTGTTGAGTGTTTGTTTGGGTGATTCTGTTAATAATAAAATGTTTATATATATATATAAATATAAAAATATAAATATACGATATATATATAAGATAATATATCATATGATATATATAATATATATATATACTGAGAGCTGCAAGAATCTCAGAATATAAGCACAGAGATGCATGACTCTCAAAGATGTTCACTGAGAGCGTGCATCCACTCTCACTATATATACAACTGAAGAAATGCATGACTCAGATATATACACGAGAAATTGCATCACTCTCAGTATATACACACTGAGAGTGCATCACTCAGTATATATTCACTGAGAGCTGAATGACTAAGTATAATTATTGATATTTTACACTGAATGCTGCGTCAATCACTCAACTCTCATGTATACATACATTGAGAGATGCATGACTCAGTGTATATATATACTGAGAGCTGCATAACTCTCAGTATATATATACTAAGAGTTGCATGACTCTCAGTATATATACACTGAGACGTGCATGACTCAGTATATACACACTGAAAGCTGCATCATTCTCAGAATAAATACATATATACACAGAGATATACGACTCAGTATATATACACTGAAGTGCATGACTCAGTATACATACACTGAGAGGTGCTTGACTCACTATACATACACTGAGAGGTGCATGACTCAGTATATATACACTGAGGTGCATGACTCACTATACATACACTGAGAGGTGCATGACTCAGTATATATATATACTGAGGTGCACGACTCAGTATATACTGAGAGCTGCATGACTCGGTATATATACACTGAGAGCTGCATGACCCGTATATATACACTGAGAGGTGCATCATTCTCAGTATATATACACTGAGAGGTGGCATGACCATATATATACACTGAGGTGCAGACGCACTATACATACACCGAGAGGTGCATGACTCGGGGGGGGGGGGTGGGGGGCAGTATAAATAGTTAATAATATATAAATATACTGAGGTGCACGACCTCAGTAATATACTGAGAGCTGCATGACACTCGGTAAAAATATACACTGATAGCTGCATGACTCGTATATAAACACTGAGAGGCATCCATATCTCAGTATATATACACTGAGAGGTTGCTGACTCAGTAATATAAACCTGAGGTGCAATGACTCACATACATACACCGAGAGGTGCATGACTAGTATATATATATATATATATATAATAAATATATAATATATAGAAATATATATATATATATATATATATATATATATATATATATATATACTGTCGGTGCATGACTCATATATACTAGACAGCTGCATGACCCCAATATATATACCCTGTAGAAGACATCATTCTCACACTATATATACACTGAGAGGTGCATGACTCATTATATACACTGAAGGTGCAATGACTCAGTAATATACACTGAGAGGTGCAACATTCTCAGTAATAAACACAGAGAGGTACACGCCTCTCAATATATATAAATTGACAGGCGCAATAATTTTCAGCATATATACACTGACAGGAGGTATGAAACCACCGTATATATATACACTTAGAGCTAGATGACACTACTTATATATTCACAGCTGCACGAACTCTCAGTATAATACACACAGAGGATATGCCAGACTGTACGTATATATACACTGATAGGTACCAGACTCATATATAATAGCTGAGACCTGCAATCACTCATTATAATATTCACTGAGAGGTGCAATGACTCCGAATATATACACTGAGTATTTATATTATGAGTATTTATATTGAGTCATGCTATATGCAGGGCTGGCACCACTCATGTATATACACTTGTCAGGTGCATGACTCAGCTATTTACAACTGAGAGGTGCATGGACTCAGAATTATACACTGGAGGTGCATGACTATCAGTATAGTACACTGAGAGGTGCATTGACTCTCCAGTGTAATGACAATTAGAGGTGCACGACACCAATATATATAAACACTGGCCAGGTGCAATGACTCAGAATATTATACACTGATGAACTGCACGAACTCGACTCTCAGTATATATCCACTGAGAGCTGCATTTGCATCAACCACAATATATATACTAAGCTTCCATCACTCTTTTGTATATATTACAACCAGGAATTCAAGACCTGTTTTCCTGGTTGTAAAGGTAGCAAAAATACACAGCGAAATAAACTTTTGACTTGTATTATCCTTCACCAAGTATAAAGAAATATGTTGTACTATAAACACTATGGATACAACAATAGGTATTATTGCCTCCACGGTAATGCAAGGCAGAATAGAAGCCCACTAGAGAGCAGACCGTGCTTCAACTAGCTCTAGACATGGGAATGACAAGGGCCAGAACAGGATAGTGTTACCCACAACACCTCTGCGACTGCTAAAACTTTCTTCTCATTGGGCTGGAACCTGGGAACTGATTGAACGAGGGTGTCCCATCGTTAACCCTTATAACCTGTTCGCTTGTTGGGGAAGGATATCCTTTCAATGAGGGTGTGTACTTGCGCCGAAGATAGGTTACGTACTCTTTACTGACACAGTATATTTAATACTGTACTGCTGATAGTTAATTTTATCTTAAGTTAGGAACTAAAGTATTCTGGTGAAGAAGGTGCATAATGGATGGTGTAGTCAATATGCATCAAACACTATAAATTAACAACCATAAATACTAAGGGAATGGTTACAAAATAACGCGGAAAGTGCTAAGTATCATGAGTATGACAGGTTATAAGACAAGTATAAATTTACATCATAGAGTAACTCAACATAAGACTTGTGATAGATATTTGAAGCCAAAAATAATTTTAAGAATGTTGGACTGTCCCTAATTCACTCATTTCTGCAGCATTAGTGTTCATTTATGCAGATTTTAACTGTTTCCGCGATATACACTTTCGCAAAAGTCTTCTGCAAAATGTGTCATGACCCATTTTTTAATCTCTTTGTGTTGTGCTATTAATATTTCATAGACTTACGTGAGTTTCCAAACCCATTCTAACCATTCTATCTATCATAAAGTATTTTGGGTATTTATAGATATTCATAAATCCCTCCAAAGATTTCTTCGTCTAAGACGCTAGCGCAAATACCTGAAGTTCTCAAAACCAAAGATCAATATAACAGAAAGTTAACTATCATGATGTGAGAATAAAATATCACATTAACAATTATTTGATGTTTGTTTGTGTACATTTTGAATTTAAAACCGACAGTTACCCTTAATAAACTAAGAACATTAACAGAATACAGTGATTATTTTGTTCAAAAATCAACATAAAAATTTACAAAGAACTACACGAGAAAACTGATTTAATTCAACACAAAAAAGGTTTTAATATCCTTTTGTTCGGCACTAAACACAAAAATGGTATATATCCGTAATTGCGTTCGGCCTAAACACATAAAATGTTAATCCGTATTGTTCGGGCACACAACACCAACAAAAATGGTTATATCCTGATTGTTCGCACTAAACAAAAAATGGTTTATTAATCCGTATTGTTCGGCACTTAAACACAAAAATGGGTTTTTAACCGTATTGACTTTCTACACTAAACACAAAAATGGTTTATATCCGTATTGTTCGAGCATCTAAACACAAAATGGTTTATATCACGTATTGTTCGGGCACTAACTACAAAAATGTTTATATCCCTCCTTGATAAGTTAGACATGTGCAACTCTGGGTATCTTTATTGAGGAAAACATTTCGTCACTGTGTGCGAAAACGATTTTCCTCAATGAAGATACCCAAGAGTTTTGCACATGTGTCTAATTTATCAACGTGTCGTCTTTGTAACCATTCAACTCAGTCCATCCTAATAGGGAAATTCTGATATCATGGAAATACAACTTTTGTCATCCTCCATTGTATGTTTTATAGAGCATTTATATCCATTCTATAATACGGTGACCAAAACAGTGCAGCATGATCTAAATGAGGCCTAAACCAAGGAATATAGAGGTGAAAACATACCAGAGGACTCCTATTATTTATTCTTCTTGAGTATGAAAGCCAAGGTATTCTGTTGGCTTTATTGCGAACACTTAGCACTGTGGTACCAGAGTTTTTCCATTACTGCTAACCAGAACTCCTAAAACTTATTCCACAATCTAATATTAATATCTTACATTATTATTTTTATATGTGGCATGGATATTTGTCCTGTCCAACAATTAGGAAGCTTTGTATTTTGTCTATATTAAACTGCATCTTCCACCTCTGAACCACTGCATCAGTCTATTCAAATCTTCCTGGATGTCTAATGACCTACTTCAGAATAATTTCGACGGCCAATTTTGGTGTCATCGGCCAAACATGCTTAGGTCGCTTTTTATGCCCTCATCAAATGTCGTTTATGTAGATTGTGAACAACAGGGGGCCCAACACTGACCCTGTGGAATACCGCTCGAGAACGCTTCCCCCAACTGATTTATGCAAACTATCTCTCTGCCTAATTGTCAACCATGCTCTAATCCAGGAAAATATTTTTTTCCTCCTCAATTCCATGTGCCCGTTAATTATCCTCAATAGTCTCTGATGTGGACCTCTGTCAAAAGCTTACTGAAGACCAAATAAACAATACATTTCATTACCAGATCTACCGTTCACTCAAATACCCTAATGAAAAAAAAATTAATAAATTTCTAAGCAGGAACGCCCTGTTGTAAACGCATGCTGAGATTCGTTTGATTAATTTATGCTTTTCAAAGTGGCTACGTTTAACAAAAATGTTAGCACCGCTGCCTCGCAATTATTGGATTCCATAAATTTTTCCCACTATGGAGGTTAGGCTTATTGATCTATTAGTTTCGAGCTAAGGACCCTGGTCACCTGCCTTTGAAAATAGTAGCACATTTGCGATATTTCCCGAAGCGTGTTAGAGGCTTGCACCATGTGCGGCGGAGTCGAGGTATAGATCGTGAGCGTATGAGGAATAGAGATTTACACCTCGACGAGGTGTTTGGCTAATGGTCTCCTTCTTTAGCTCTTCCTCGGTATTACACGAGTCTTCTCATCTCTAAGTTTGTGATTCAGAGGTTTTTTCACACGCACACTGTGCAACTTATACATTATGATATACATGGTCACTAATTAATATCTCTATCTGAATGGACGATATGTTGCCTAAGGAACAAGGTCACTTGTACACTAATCGTGCATAGTTTATTATTATATTACATCTGTCTCTACTTTCCCAATCGTGTCGATGTAATAGCATTTATCTCCATGTTTTATGTTAAATCTTAATTAACATTTTGTGACTAATATAGATATACTAAAGTATATTATAAAATAAACATAACTTAATATAGCAAAGCATAGATATAACAACAACTCTACCAAGAAAAAAAAACATTATAAAAGAGGTAGGAAGCTTGGGTTGGTCCAGTTGGATCTTCGAGAGGTAAAGATTGTTGAGCTCACTAGGTCAAGACTTCGCTAGTGTCCACCATCACTCGGTTGCTCTCTGTACCCCGTTTTGGGTCTCCATTTTTCATGGCGGGTATACATCACTGCTATCACCATTTTTGGGGCCCCCTGATGAAGCTTTTCCTACTTTTTAGTCACCGCTCCTCCCCCTACTAGTCCTTAAATCCTTCAAAACTACTTCTTCCCATCTGTTCCCCCCTTGTTTTTCCTCAGGATCTGATATCCAGACAGGAAGAGAGCATCTGTTATAACTTATGTGAGCATTGTCTCTGTGGTTCTTATGATGTCTGGCGAAGCCTCAGTGATTATTTCCTGCCACTCCTCATTCTTATTTGTAATTCTATCTGCGATGGTGTGCCATACTTTTTTGTTTCCCTTTTCTAGAGCTGTATTCTGGGAGGTGGGTTTGGGTTATTTCTGGTTTTGAGTGTGGAAGGCAGGTCTGGTTGTTTTGGTAGTCTTCTTGTGTGACAGTACTCACCTAGTTGTACTCACCTAGTTGAGGTTGCGGGGGTCGAGTCCGAGCTCCTGGCCCCGCCTCTTCACTGATCGCTACTAGGTCACTCTCCCTGAACCGTGAGCTTTATCATACCTCTGCTTAAAGCTATGTATGGATCCTGCCTCCACTACATCGCTTCCCAAACTATTCCACTTACTGACTACTCTGTGGCTGAAGAAATACTTCCTAACACCCCTGTAAATTTCATCTGTGTCTTCAACTTCCAACTGTGTCCCCTTGTTACTGTGTCCAATCTCTGGAACATCCTGTCTTTGTCCACCTTGTCAATTCCTCTCAGTATTTTGTATGTCGTTATCATGTCCCCCCTATCTCTCCTGTCCTCCAGTGTCGTCAGGTTGATTTCCCTTAACCTCTCCTCGTAGGAAAATACCTCTTAGCTCTGGGACTAGTCTTGTTGCAAACCTTTCACTTTCTCTAGTTTCTTTAACGTGTTTGGCTAGGTGTGGGTTCCAACTGGTGCCGCATACTCCAATTTTGGGCCTAACGTCACGGTGGGACAGGGTCCTAACGATTCCTTATTAAAAGTCGGAATGCTGTTCTGGGGGGTTTGCTAGGCCCCCATATGCTGCAGCAGTTATTTGGTTGATGTGCGCTTCAGGAGATGTGCCTGGTGTTATACTCACCCCAAGATCTTTTTCCTTGAGTGGGGGTTTGTAGTCTCTGCCCCTAGACTGTACTCCGTCTGCGGTCTTCTTTGCCCTTCCCCAATCTTCATGACTTTGCACTTGGTGGGATTGAAATCCAGGAGCCAATTGCTGGACCAGGTCTGCAGCCTGTCCAGATCCCTTTGTAGTTCTGCCTGGGTCTTCGATCGAGTGAATTTTTTCTCATCAACTTCACGTCATCTGCAAACATGACACCCCAGAGTCTATTCCTTCCGTCATGTCGTTCACAAATACCAAACAGCACACTGGTCCTAGGACTGACCCCTGTGGGACCCCGCTGGTCAAGGTGCCCATTTTGATACCTCGCCACGTACTTTGACTCGCTGCTGTCTTCCTGACAAGTATTCCTTGATCCATTGTAGTGCCTTCCCTGTTATCCCTGTTTGGTCCTCCATTTTTTGCACCAATCTCTTGTGTGGAACTGTGTCAAACGCCTTCTTGCAGTCCAAGAATATGCAATCCACCCACCCCTCTCTCTCTTGTCTTACGCTGTCACCATGTCATAGAACTCCAGTAGGTTTGTGACACAGGATTCCCGTCCCTGAAACCATGTTGGCTGCTGTTGATGAGATCATTCCTTTCTAGGTGTTCCACCACTCTTCTCCTGATAATCTTCTCCATGATTTTTGCATACTACATGTCCAGTGACACTGGTCTGTAGTTTAATGCTTCATGTCTGTCTCCTTTTTTAAAGATTGGGACTACATTTGCTGTCTTCCATGCCTCAGGCAATCTCCCTGTTTTCGATAGATGTATTGATATTGTTGTAGGGGTACAAAATAGCGCCTCTGCCCCCTCTCTCAATACCCATGGGGAGATGTTATCTGGCCCCATTGCCTTTGAGGCATCTAGCTCGCTCAGAAGCCTCTTCACTTCTTCCTGGTTTTTGTGCCTGTGTCCAGCACATGGTGGTGTGCCCCACCTCTCCGTCTTCCTGGAGCTCCTTCTGTCTCCTCTGTGAACACTTCTTTGAATCTCTTGTTGAGTTCCTCACATACTTCACGGTCATTTCTTGTTGCCCTCTCCTCCTTCTTCCTTAGCCTGATTCCTGGTCCTTGACTGTTGTTTTCCTCCTGGTGTGGCTGTACAACAGTTTCGGGTAAAGTTTTTGGCTTTCGCTGCTATGTAAATTTTCATATTGTCTTTGGGCCTCCCTTCTTACTGTGCATATTCGTTCTGGCTCTACGACTGCTCTCCTTATTCTCCTGGGTCCTTTGCCTTCTATATTTCTTCCATTCCCTAGCACACTTGGTTTTTGCCTTCCTGCACCTTGGGGTTAAACCATGGGCTCATCCTGGCTTTTTCATTATCCCTGTTACCCTTGGGTACAAACCTCTCTCAGCCTCCTTGCATTTTGTTGCTACATATTCCTTCATCTCATTAACTGGCTTCCCTGCCAGTTGTCTGTCCCACTGAACCCCGTTCAGGAAGTTCCTTATTCCTGTGAATTCCCTTTCTTGTAGTTTGGCTTCATTCGTCCTGGCCTTCCTGCTTCCCCCTCCACTTGTAGCTCTACTGTGTATTCGAAGTTTAAAAACCACATGGTCACGGGCCCCCAAGGGTCTTTCATATGTGATGTCCTCGATATCTGCACAAATCAAGGTGAATACTAAGTCCAGCCTTGCTGGGTTCATCTCTCCTTCTCTCTTGTAGTGTCCCTTACGTGTTGGTACATGAAGTTTTCCAGTACCACCTCCATCATCTTACCCCCTTCATGTATTTTGGCCCCCATGCGTGTCCAAGTTCCCCCAATCGATCTCCTTGTGGTTAAAGTCACCCATGATCAGTAGCTTTGCCCTGCATGCGTGAGCTCTTCTGGCCACTGTAGCCAGTGTGTCAGCCAATCGCTCTATTGCTCTCGTCGTACTCTTGCCTTGGCCTCCTGCTGTTCTGTGGTGGGTTATACATCACTGCTATTACCACCTTGGGGGGGAGGGGGGAACCTGCAAGTGTGGAGTGTGGCTCGGCTCTGGTTATTGTGTCTAGTTAGTATGGGATAGAAGGGTAGAATAGATGTGGTGGGTGGTTCTGTGGGGGGGTTGTGCTTGCTGTTTTTTTTAGAGGCTGTGCTTCATTATCTATCAGTACCTCCCCTGCCCCCCCCCCCTTCCTGCTTTTGGTACCTTCTTACTCTTGTTCCCTTTCTTGTGTTCTGTTGCAGTCAACAGAGCATAACATTTTGCGAACCTTTTAACAATGGTTTCCCCTGTAGGATTTTTTTTCTTTTCCCCTTTTCTGACATGAATGTCAATTTGATTGGGCAGTTCTTTTCCCTCGAATTTGATTGGGGCAGTTCTTTTCCCTCGAATACTCCCCAATTTCTCTAAAAAATTGTCAGTTGGGTCGTATCCTCTCCTGTAACCACAATGATTCTCTCAATCTCTTACCTTTTCCTGTCTTCTTTCATCATAGGTCTTCCCCTCCACCCATGAATAATGACAGTCCTCTCACTTTCCTCATCCCATTTTTTCCCTCCGTAACTTTGGGTCTGATTTAAGTATCTCCTTCGTTGTCTCCCTTACTATCTCCCGATATCACAGTGGCCTGGTATTGTTTCCTCAAGGAATTTCTTTTCTAATTTCCCATCTTTCGGGTTCCCTCGCTTTTCTGTTTGTTGTTCCTCCACCCTTGCTTCTTCGCCCTGACTCTTTGTGTGTGTTTGGGGGGTGTTAACATGTGTGGGGGTACTTGTGTGTGTGTGTAGTATGTTAGTGTGTGTTTTGGGGTGTGTGGGGTGTGTGTGTGTGTGTGTGTGTGTGGTGTGTGTGTGTGTGTGTGTGTGTGTGTGGTTTTGGTGTGTGTGTGTGTGTGTGGGGTGTTAATGTGTGAGCGACTGTGAAGGTGTTATGTGGGGAAAAGATGCTTGTGTGAGTATGTACAAATGCTAGTGTGTGTGTTGGTATATGTGTGTGTGTGCTTTGTGTGTGTGTGTGTGTGTGTGTGTGTGTGTGTGTGTGTTTTTGTGTGTGTGTGTGTGTGTGTGTGTAGTCTGTGTGTGTAACGTGTATGAAGTGTGTGCGTTGGTATGTGCGTGTAGTGAGTGCCTGTAGTGTGTGCGTGTGTAGTGCATATGTGTGTGTGTGTGTGTAGAGTGTGTGTGTGTGTAGAGTGTGTGTGTGTGTGTAGTGTGTGTGTGTGTAGTGTGTGTGTGTGTAGTGTGTGTGTGTGTAGTGTGTGTGTGTAGTGTGCGTGTGCAGTGTGCGTGTGTAGTGTGCGTGTGTAGTGTGCGTGTATAGTGCGCGAGTGTAGTGTTGCGTGTGTAGTGTGCGTGTGTAGTGTGCGTGTGTAGGGGTGGCGTGTGTAGGTGCGTGGTGTAGTGTGCGTGTGTAGTGTGGGTGTAGAGTGTGCGTGTAGTGTGTGCGTGTAGTTTTGTGTGTGTAGTGTTTTTGGTGTAGTGTGTGGTGTGAAGTGCGTGCTTTTGGTAGTGTGCACGTGTAGTGTGTGGGGGTGTATGTGCGCGTGTAGTGTGTGCGTGTAGTGTGCGCGTGTAGTGTGCGCGTGTAGTGTGCGTGTAGTGTGTGCGTGTAGTGTGTGCGTGTAGTGTGTGCGTGTAGTGTGTGCTTTGTAGTGTGCACGTGTAGTGTGTGCTTTGTAGTGTGTGCGTGTAGTGTGTGCGGGGTAGTGTGTGCGTGTAGTGTGTGCGTGTAGTGTGTGGTGTAGTGTGTGCGTGTAGTGTGTGCGTGTAGTGTGCGCGTGTGTGTGCGTGTAGTGTCCCAACGTGTAGTTGTGCGTGTAGGGGTGCGCGTGTAGTGTGTGCTTTTGTAGTGTGTGCTTTGTAGTGTGCGCGTGTAGTGTGTGCGTGTAGTGTGTGCGTGTAGTGTGCGCGTGTAGTTTTGCACGTGTAGTGTGTGCGTGTAGTGTGCGCGTGTAGTTTTGTGCGTGTAGTGTGCACGTGTAGTGTGTGCGTGTAGTGTGCGCGTGTAGTGTGCACGTGTAGTGTGTGCGTGTAGTGTGCGCGTGTATGTGTGGCGTGTAGGGGTGTGCGTGTAGTGTGTGCGGTAGTGTGTGCGTGTAGTGTGTGCGTGTAGTGTGTGCGTGTAGTGTGTGCGTGTAGTGTGCGCGTGTAGTGTGTGCGTGTAGTGTGTGCGTGTAGTGTGTGCGTGTAGTGTGTGCGTGTAGTGTGTGCGTGTAGTGTGCACGTGTAGTGTGTGCTTTGTAGTGTGCGCGTGTAGTGTGTGCGTGTAGTGTGTGCGTGTAGTGTGTGCGTGTGTGTGTGCTGGTAGTGTGTGCGTGTAGTGTGTGCGTGTAGTGTGTGCGTGTAGTGTGTGCGTGTAAGTGTGTGCGTGTAGTGTGTGCGTGGTAGTGTGCGGTGTAGTGTGTGCGTGTAGTGTGTGCGTGTAGTGTGTGGCGTGTAGTGTGTGCGTGTAGTGTGTGCGTGTAGTGTGTGCGTGTAGTGTGTGCGTGAAAGTGTGTGCGTGTAGTGTGCACGTGTAGTGTGTGCGTGTAGTGTGGCGCGTGTTGTGGGGTGCGTGTAGTGTGTGCGTGTAGGGGTGTGCGTGTAGTTTTGTGCGTTAGTGTGTGCGTGTAGTGTGTGCGTGTATGTGTGCGTGTAGTGTGTGCTTTGTAGTGTGTGCGTGTAGTGTGTGCGTGTAGTGTGCGCGTGTAGTGTGTGCGTGTAGTGTGTGCGTGTAGTGTGTGCGTGTAGTGTGTGCGTGTAGTGTGTGCGTGTAGTGTGTGCGTGTAGTGTGTGCGTGTAGTGTGTCCCGTGTAGTGTGTTGCGTTTTAGTGTGTGCGTGTAGTGGGGTGCGTGTAGTGGGGGCGTTTTAGTGTGTGCGTGTAGTGTGTGCGTGTAGTGTGTGCGTGTAGTGTGTGCGTGTAGTGTGTGCGTGTAGTGTGTGCGTGTAGTGTGTGCGTGTAGTGTGTGCGTGTAGTGTGTGCGTGTAGTGTGTGCGTGTAGTGTTTGTACTCACCTATTTGTGATTGCAGGGATCGACTCATAGCCCCTGGCCCCGCCGCTTCACTGATCGCTACTAAGTTCTCTCTCTTCCTGCTCCATGATCTATATCAAACCTCGTCATGAAACTATGCATGGTTCATGCCATCACTACGTCACTTTCCTGATTATTCCATTTGCTAACAACTCTGTGACTGAAGAAATACTTCTTAACATATCTTTGACTCAACTAAGTCTTCAACTTCTAATTGTGACCAGTTGTTTCTGTGGGCCCATCTCTGTAACCATCCCGTCCCAGTCCACTGTTAATTTCTCGCAGTATTTATAAGTCGTTATTATACTTTATTGTACCGTACTGGGTTTCTGTGGTACTGTACTGTACTGGTATTCTGTGTTTATTATACTGTTCGTTCTCTGTGTTGCTGAACTATACTGGGCTTTGTGTTGCGTTTTCTGAACTGGTCTTCTGTGTTATTGTACTGTACTGGTTTTCTGTGGTATTGTACTGTACTGGTATTCTGTGTTATTATACTGTTCTGTTCTTCTGTGTTGCTGAACTATACTGGTCTTCTGTGTTGCTGGTACTGTATGGGCTTCTGTTTATTGTAAATGTACTGTACTGGTATACGTGTTTATTGTGCGGTATACTGGGTCTTCTGTTTTTTGTATTAAACCGGTCTTCTGTGTTATTGTACTGTACTTTGGGCTTTTGTGTTATTGTAGTGTACTGGTTTTCTGTGTTATTGTACTGTGCGGTCTTCTGTATTATTGTACAGTACTGGTCTTCTGTGTTATAGTACTGTACAGGTCTTCTTGTTATTGTACTGTACATATCTTCTGTGATATTGTCTGTACTGATATTCTGTGTCATTGTGCATTACTTTGGGATTTTGTGTTGCTGGGACTATACACGTCTTTGTTTGCTGTACTGAACAGGATACATAGATACATAGATACATGACGTACATAGATAACTTTTCTGTGGTGATAATAGGGGAACGAAAAGGTCAAGAATTAAAAAACTTAGGCAAACAGAGCACACCCCCTCCCTGAAATTCACTTTAAAACATAGCAGTTTCAGGTGGCCATTTCCCGGGTACAGTGATTTACCTGAATAAGGAGAGAGGGAAAAACACAGCAAAACCTATTACAAACCAGGAAATGCCCATCAATACTTTGCATGGACATCACGCACCCAAGAAACTTGAAAACAATCACTACCCTATCCTTAGCATTAAGGATCAAACGAATTGCAGTGAAGATAACCGTTTTTAAAAATTTCTTAAAAAAAATGTGGAATTTCTTCAAAATCCCCGAACGAAAACTCTGGCACCGAAAAACAGAGAGGCAAACACAAGGAGCATTCTACCATCCTTGTACAGTCAACCATTTTTCGGAGAAATCAAGACACAGCTAAAGGAGCTGCGGACATGGATCAATGAAGAATTCCAATAAACATCTTGGATAGAGCACTTTCCTGTGAACCCCGATGATCGCCTGGAGGAAGGATTTAGTCTCTAAGAGGGCAGACTTTTGAGAACAGAATTTCAGGGAAATTCTGTTCTCACAAGGACGGATCTGGAAACACTGAGGGGACGTACTACACACAAAAAAACTATACTTTTCAGAATAGAAACCCAATATGGTGAAACTGAGAGTGAACCTCAATTTCCAATGGGCTAAATGTGTAGAACGGACTATCACAGTTTTACCCCCAAAATGAAGAGAAATTGAATGCTAACATTGGTATACTCTCGCCTACATAAAGGGATGTTAATTTTAGACGTTCCCGGCATACCCTGTTTTCCGACATGGGGTGGGCAGGATCTCAGAATGGCAAAACGTGAAGGACAGGTGTTGCGAACACTGGTCTAATGTCACTCAAATTCTCATAAGGGCCAGTTACATAATGAACAATCGGAGATTTTTTTATAGCATCCTAGCTTAAGAAATTTTGCGCAACTGACACTACTAAACGATATCGACATTGTACATTGCACCTATTTACTTCGTCACAGATGGGCAAAATCTCAGATGGGTGAAACGGGCAAGACCCCGTATGGAGAACCTTGGTCTGTCATCAAATCCTTATGTGGAAACCCGTTCCAAAGTGAGTAATCCAGGGATTTTTGTATAACATCCTTGCTTAAGATTGTGTACAATTGGCTCTACTAAACAGCTGTCGAAGTTGTATATTCCATCACTTGAATTATTTAAGACATTCCCATCATGTTTGATGAGAGAGGATTCCCAAATTTGTTCCTTTCTGTAATGAAACTATTGGGTACAATGACCCGGGCTGCTGCCCACCCCAGCGGATGATTGCAAGTTACTAAAATGCTTAAAAAATTGCATTCAACTCCTGAGCCTTCTGTACTGAGTACTGATGTTGGGCTAATATGATTTCTGTTGTTTGGATTAAGTTTCACTCACACAACTAGTAATGTTAATAATGTAGATCTAGCCCAAGCCGTTTTGTATCTTGGGAAAAACATATTGACTCACTCAAAATACCTTTTTAAAACTGCAAAGGGATGGTCTATGGTACCTTACTCCATCCCCAAAGCTTCTTAACTGCCCTCTGCGACTTATGAAAGCATATAGCGATCTTAGTAATGAATCAGACCTTACATCTTACAACAGCAGATAAATCTAACAAGTTTTGTAATTTTTGATGAAGTTTAATATTCTGATAAGATGAACAGCTTACTAAGGAATAATGGAAATACTAACCTCTAAGAACCCTCTCGAACACATCAAAATCACTTCAATGTACGACTTAAAAAGTTATTGAAGGGGAATGAGAATTAAATGTCTGTTAGCCAGGACGACAACTCTACCGTTTTCTTTATAACATAATTACAGCCCATAAACCAGTAACCCAGGCTGTCCTATTATAAGTTCAGGAGGCTCGGCTGCATGCATTCTGTACAAATGGCTAGTTAAGCTTCTAACTCTTATGGTCGGAAAGATTTCAGATGCTCATATTAAGAATATCGTCACCTTACAGAAAGACTTCAAAAATTAAATCCATCACATAAGTTTACTCTTGTACATTTTGATATCACAGCATTATTTACTAGAATTCTTGTCTTTGATTTGCTTATGTATCTAGAAGAACTAAAAAACTATGCCTATGTCCTTTCTAAATCTAAATTTATCCAACTTAAATCCATTATTCCTGGTTCTTACCTGGTTCGACACCCTCAGTACTTTATTAATGTCTCCCTTGTTTATGCCCGTCATCCACTTATACACTTCAATGATATCACCCCTCATTCTACGCCTCTCCAGAGAGTGGAGATTTAAGGCTTTAAGTCTATCTTCATACGGGAGGTTCCTTACACAGTAAATCATTTTAGTCATTCTTCTCTGTATGTTCTCTAATGAGTCTATGTCCATCCTGTAGTAAGGGGACCAAAACTGAGCAGCATAATCTAAATGAGGCCTCACTAGTGATGTATAGAGCTGTAAAATAACTTTTGGACTTCTGTTACTTATACCTCTTGAGATAAATCCAAGTAATCTGTTGGCCTTGTTGCGCACGCTGAGGCACTGCTGTCTTGGCTTTAGATTTCTGCTTACCATGACTCCCAAGTCTTTTCACATTCTGTATGACCAAGCTCTACTTCACCTAGATTATAGCTTCGAGGGTTATTTTCATTACCAAGGGCAAGTACCTTACACTTATCCACATTAAACTTCATCTGCCATTTCTCAGACCAAGACATTAATTTGTTCAAATCGTCCTGGAGTTCATTGATATCCTCCTCAGAGTGAATTATACGGCCTATCTTTGTATCATCAGCAAACTTACTCATGTCACTAGTAATCCCTTCATCAAGGTCATTAATGTAAATTATGAACAAGAGAGGGCCTAAAACTGATCCTTGTGGAACGCCACTAGTGACTACTCCCCATTCAGATTTCACTCCATTAATGGTAACTCTCTGCTTTCTATTGGTAAGCCATGCCTCAATCCATGCTAGAACTTTACCTCCTATACTATGAGTGCCACTTTTCTTAAGAGTCTCTTGTGAGGTACTCTGTCGAAGGCTTTACTAAAATCCAAATAAACAGTATCATATTCCTTATCACTGTCAACTGCTCAGTGGTGACGTGTACTTAGCTCAGTGGTGACGTGTACTTAGCTCAGTGGTGACGTGTACTTAGCTCAGTGGTGACGTGTACTTAGCTTTGAGTGGTGACGTGTACTTAGCTTTGAGTGGTGACGTGTACTTAGCTCTGTGAAGACCTGTTTGTGTGCTCTCTGTGAATCTGTACCAGGATGCCCTCTCTTGAGCAACTTTACCAGCAACTGAGAGAAGAGCTCAGAGTTGCTAAGATGGAGATACGGCGATTAACGGAGGAGAACAAGAGGATTCGTAGTAATCCTTCTGTTGTGAGTCCCCAGGTTAAGAGGGGAGCTTGGTCAGTGGCCGGGCAACATGGAACCAAGCTGAAGATCAAGAAAACGGTTGGAGAGGCAGAAACAACAAGAAACCAGAAGACTACCGTGGAAACTTCCAACTCATTCTCGGTGCTACCTGACGAATGTGAGTGTCTACTGGGAATGCCACAACGAGCACCAAAGAAGCATTGGCAGACGTGAGTAAGACATCCCTAGAAACCCCAACGAAGACCATCGAGAACGTCTTGACGAATTCTACAAGTGGTGTAATGCTACCTGGCGAATGTGAGTCGACTATCGGAGCATCACACGACGGACGACGCCAAGGAAGGTAAAAACATTGTTGTTGTTGGGGATAGCCAGATTAGGTACATGGATAGGGCATTCTGCTTGAAGGATAGGAGTAGGAGGCAGAGAGTGTGTTTTCCTGGGGCTGGGATGAGGATATTTTTAGCCGTCTGGATGACATCATGAGAGGTAATGGGAGCAATCCTATTATCTGTCTCAGTGCTGGAGGCACGATGTTGGCAGACGTAGGAGTGAGGACCTGATTAGCAGGTATAGGTCAGCAATAGAGATAATTAGGAGGAAGGGTGGGAAACCTGTCATATGTGGCATTTTGCCAAGGAGAGGAGTTGGAAATGAATGGTTGTCCAGAGCAATTGGTGTCAATTGCTGGCTGGACAAATACTGTAAGGAAAATGCGGTAACATTCATTGACAACTGGGACCTCTTCTATGGCAGAAATGACATGTATGCCAGGGATGGGGTTCACTTATCTAGGTCTGGGGTGGGAGCACTGGCAACTGCAGTGGAGGGAGCTGTTAGGTCTTTAAACTAGGAATAGATAGTGGTATGGCTTTTGGCGGGAAAACTGTGAAGTCGCAGGGTAGTAACATGAGTACTAGGAGAACTAGTAATAGGCAAAATGAGGTGGATATTGGAAAGCCAGTGGCACTAATTGACAAGGACAGTAATAGGTTTAGTGGAATAACAGAAAGGAGCAGGAAGGGTAAAGAGAGAGTAGGGTCATTAAATATTTATTACACAAATAGTCGCAGTGCTAGGAATAAGATGGACGAGTTGAGACTAGTTGCTAGTGCAGGTAACATAGATGTATTTGCCATTACTGAGACGTGGTTTAATTCAAAAAGTCGGGACATGCCTGCAGAATGTCACATTCAGGGTTTTAAATTGTTCCAAGTAGATAGAAGTGTCGGGTAAGGGGGGTGGGGTGGCATTGTATGTCCGAGATCGCTTGAACTGTTCATAAAAACGGGTATTAAGTCTGAAGTAACACATACAGAGTCTGTTTGGATAGAATTTTCAGAGGGGCATGAAAAATTAATTTTAGGTGTGATATACCGTCCCCCAAATTTAGATAGGGACCAGGGGAGACTACTATGGGAGGAAATTGTTAGGGCCACAAGGCACGATAATGTAGTAAATTCTAGGAGACTTTAACTTTAGTCATATTGATTGGAATTTCTTGACTGGGAATTTAGAATCATACGATTTCTTAGAAGTAGTTCAGGATTGTTTTTTGAAGCAGTTTGTGACAGAACTACAAGGGGTAATAACCTGCTTGACTTAGTTCTGGCAACAATGAATCCCTTGTTAATAATTTAGAAGTTTCAGAAGAACTGGGTGCTAGCGACCACAAATCAATTACATTTAGAATTGAATGGAAGTATGATAGTAGGGATAACTCAGTAACAGTCCCAGATTTTCGCTTAGCAGATTACGATGGGCTTAGAAAACACTTATCATCTGTTTGACTGGGGGGTAACGAGAGAAGCTATCATATGACAGTTTTCTGAACACAATACATGCTGCTCAAAGAACGTTTTTCCTTATAAGGAAATTAGATCAAATAGAAATGACCCAAAATGGATGAATAATAGGCTGAAATATCTACTAGGGCATAAGAAAGGAATTTATAGGCGTATGAAAAGAGGCGAGGGTCATCTTATGAATCTGTATATTGACATTAAGAGGGACATTAAAAAGGGGATAAGAAAAGCTAAAAGGGACTATGAAATTAAAGTTGCTAGGGATTCTAAAACTAACCCAAAAAGTTTTTTCCAGGTCTATAGAACAAAAGTCAGAGATAAGATAGGTCCCCTTAAAAAAACTATGGGCATCTTACTGACAAAGAGAAAGAAATGTGCTCGATTTTAAATAAATTTTTTTCTCTCGTTTTTTTTCACAGGAAAGACACTAATAATATTCCGGTAATTAATTTTCAGTGGATCAGAAGAAGATAAATTATGTAACATCACAGTCACTAGTGAAATGGTTGTGAAGCAGATAGACCGACTGAAGCAAAAAAATCCCGGGCCTGATGAGGTTTTTTTTAAGGGGTTTTTAAGGAATGCAAAAAAGGAAGCTGTGAACCCCTTAACTAATATTTTTAATTTTTTA
>NW_026508866.1:0-12166 GCF_026875155.1 Cherax quadricarinatus
TGGGGAAAATTTAAAAAAACTTTTCTTTAGCAGAAAAGAAAATAATTACTTGTAGCAGTAAATGTAAAGTAAAGTTACTTTTAGGGAGTAAGGTAATAAACGTTACTTGTAGCAGAAATATAATAAACGTTACTTGTAGCAGTAAAAGTAATATAACGTTACTTTTAGCGTAAATGTAATATAACGTTACTTGAAGCAGTAAATGTAAATAACGGAAATTGTAGCAGAAAAAGTAATATAACGTTACTTGTAGCAGTAAAGAATATAAAGTTACTTTTACAGTAAATTAATATACGTTACTTGTAGCAGTAAATGTAATATAACGTTACTTGAAGCAGCAAATGTAAATTTTAACGTACTTGTAGCAGTAAATGTAATATAACTTTTCTTGTACGTAAATGTAATATAACGTTACTTGTAGCAGTAAATGTAATATAACGTTACTTGTAGCAGTAAATGTAATATAACGTTACTTGTAGCAGTAAATGTGATATAACGTTACTTGTAGCAGTAAATGTGATATACGTTTACTTGTAGCAGTAAATGTAATATAACGTTACTTGTAGCAGTAAATGTAATATAACGTTACTTGTAGCAGTAAATGTGATATAACGTTACTTGTAGCAGTAAATGTAATATAACGTTACTTGAAGCAGTAAATGTAATATAACGTTACTTGTAGCAGTAAATGTAATATAACGTTACTTGTAGCAGTAAATGTGATATAACGTTACTTGTAGCAGTAAATGTGATAAACGACAAGAGGTTGTGAGTAACAGCCAACAACAATACTTAACATGTTTGAAACTTGTTTCTTGAGTCACCACCATACATCACTGACCCTGTGTCACCACCATACATCACTGATCCTAAGTCACCACCATACATCACTGACCCTGAGTCACCACCATACATCACTGATCCTAATCACCACCATACATCACTGATCCTGAGTCACCACCATACATCACTGATCCTAAGTCACCACCATAAAATCACTGACCCTGTGTCACCACCATACATCACTGATCCTAAGTCACCACCATACATCACTGACCCTGAGTCACCACCATACATCACTGATCCTAAGTCACCACCATACATCACTGACCCTGAGTCACCACCATACATCACTGATCCAAGTCACCACCATACATCACTGACCCTGATCACCACCATACATCACTGATCCTGAGTCACCACCATACACACGACCCTGATCACCACCATCATCACGATCCTAGTCACCACCATACATCACTGACCCTGATCACCACCATACATCACGACCCGATCACCACCATACACACTGATCCTAAGTCACCACATACATCACTGATCTGATCACACCATACACACGACCCTGAGTCCCACCATACATCACTGATCCAATCACCACCTACACACGACCCTGAGTACCACCCTACTCACGACCCTATCACCACCATACATCATGACCATATCACCACCATACTCACTGACCCTGATCACCACAACGTCACTGACCCTGAGTCCCACCATACATCACTGACCCATCACCACCAACATCCTGACCATGAGTCACCACCAACATCACTACGTGAGTCACACATACACACTGACCGTCACCACCATACATCACTGACGTATCCCACCATACATCACTGACCGGTCACCACAACTCACTGACCTGATCACCACCATACATCACTGATCCTGAGTCACCACCATACATCACTGACCCGAGTCACCACCATACATCACTGATCCTAAGTCCCACCATCATCCTGATGCGATCACCACCAACTCACTGACCTATCACCACCATACATCACTGACCCGAGTCACCACATACATCACGATCCTAGTCCACACCATACATCACTGACCCTGATCCCACCAACATCACTGATCCTGAGTCACCACAACTCACGACCCTGAGTCACCAATACATCACTGACGCTGAGTCACCACCATACAACTGACGATTCACCACCATACATCACTGACCGAGTCACCACCAACATCACGACCCTGATCACACCTACATCACTGACGCGATCACCACCATATTACTGACCCTGATCACCACCATACATCACTGCCCTGACACCACCAAACACACTGACCCTGAGTCACCACCAGCATCACTGACCCTGAGTCACCACCATACATCACTGACGCTGAGTCACCACCATCATCACTGACCCTGATCACCACCATAACACGACGCTGATCCCACCATACACACTGACCCTGATCACACCATACTCACTGACCCTGAGTTACCACCAAATCACTGACCCTTCACCACAATAATCACTGACCTGAGTCACCACCAACATCACTGACCCTATCAACCATACATCACTGACCTGATCACCACCATACTCATGACCCTGAGTCACCCCATACATCCGATCCTAAGTCACCACCATAACCTGACCGATCACCACCAAAAACACGATCTAAGTCACCACCAACTCACTACCCTGAGCACCACCAACATCACTGATCCAATCCCACCATTCATCACGCCCTGAGTCACCACCATACCACGACCCTGATCACCACCATACATCATTGATCCGAGTCACCACCATACATCACGACCCTGAGTCACCACCATACATCACTGATCCTAATCACCACCATACATCCTGATGCTGATCACCACAACCACTGATCAATCACCACCATACATCACTGACCCGAGTCCCACATCACACTGATCCTAAGTCACCCCATACACACGACCCATCACCACAACATACTGACCTGATCACCACATACATCACTGACCCTTAGCACCACACACACTATCCTAAGTCCCCCATACATCCTATCCTGAGCACCACCATACATCACTGACCCTGAGTCACCCCACATCCTGATCCTAAGTCCCCCATCACACTACCCTGATCCCACCCTACATCACTGACCCGAGCACCACCATACATCACGACCTGAGTCACCACCATACATCCTGACGCTGAGTCCCACCAACATCAGACCCTGAGTCCGACATACACACTGACCAGACACCACGACATCACTGACCTTGATCACCACCATACATCACTGATCAGAGTCACCACATAATCACTGACCCTGATCACCACCATTCACACTGACGCTGAGCCACCACATACATCACTGACCCTGGTCACACCATCATCACTGACCCTGATCACCACAAAAAACGCCCTTAGTCACCACTTACATCACTGACGCTATCACACCATACATCACTGACCCGAGCACCACCATGCATCTGACCAGTCACCACCCTTCACTGACCCTGAGTCACCCCATACATCCTGACCCTGGTCACCACCATCATCACGACCCTGAGTACCACCATACATCACTGACGTGAGTTACCACCATACACACTGATCCTGAGTCACACCATACTCACTGACTATGAGTCAACACCATACCAACGATCTGATCACCACATACATCTGCCCTGAGTCACCCCATCGTCACTGACCCTGGTCACCACCTTTCATCACGACCCTGATCACCACCATACATCACTGCCCTGATCACCACCACATTACTGAACGATCCACATACATCACTGACCCTGAGTCCCACCATACATCCGACCTGATCACCACCAACACACGACCCGATCACCACCTACACACTCACCGTGAGTCACCACCCATCACTACCCTTGCACCACCAACTCACGACCGGAGTCACCACCAACATCACGACGTGTGTCACACCATACATCACTGATCCTGAGCAAAACCATACATCACTACCCTGAGTCACACCAACATCACTGACCGTGATCCCACCATACATGACACGCTGTTTACCACCATACATCATGACCTGGTCCCACCTACATCACGACGCTGATCACCACCAACATCCGACGCTGACACCCCCATTCTTCATGACTCGATCACACCAACACACTGACGCTGATCACCACCAACATCCTGACCCGACACCACTGTACATCACTGTCCTGAGTTACCACCAACTCACGACCCTGATCACCACACATCAAATGACCCTGATCACCCCATCCTCACTGATCCTGAGTCACCACCTTCTCACGACCCTGAGTCACTACCATACATCCCTGATTCTGATCACCACAACATCAAATGACCCGGCACCACCATCATCACTACCCTGATCACCACCATACATCACTGACCCTGAGTCACCACCATACATCCTGACCTGTCACCCCCATACTCCTGCCTAGTCACCACCATACATCACTGACCCTTAGTCACCACCATACACACTGACCAGTCACCACCAACATCACGACCATGAGTCACCACATACATCACTGACCGAGTCACCACATACTCACTGACCCGATCACCACCATACATCACTGACCTGAGCACCACCATACATCATGACCATGATCACCACCATACATCATGACGCTGAGTCACACCTACATCACTGACCCTGAGTCCCCCACATACTCCGACCCAGTCACCACCCAACATCACTGACGCTGAGTCACACCAACATACGATCCGATCACCACCATACTCACTGACCCTTAGTCCCACCAAACACTGATCCTAGTCACACCACATCACTGACCCGAGTCACCACCATCACACTGACGCGAGGCCCACCAACATCACGACGCGAGTCCCACAACATCACTGCCCGAGTCACCACCATACACACGACCCTGAGTCACCACCATACATCATGACGCGAGTCACCACCATTATCACTGACCCTATCACCACCATACATCCGACCCTATCACCACCAACATCACGACCCTGGTCACCACCTGCATCACACCCTGATCACCACCAACATCACGACGCGAGTCACCACCAGCATCACTGACCCGAGTCCCACCATACATCACTGACGCTGATCACCACCATACATCCTGACCCTGAGTCCCACCTACTCACTGACCGATTACCACCATACATCCTGCCCTGATCACCACAATACACACTGACCTGAGCACCACAACATCACGACCTTGACACGACCAACATCACGACATGTCACACCATACATCATGACCATCACAACCTACATCACTGATCCAAGTCACCACCATACATCACTGACCCTGAGTCACCACCATACATCACTGATCCTAAGTCACCACCATACATCACTGACCCTGAGTCACCACCATACATCACTGATCCTAAGTCACCACCATACATCACTGGACCCTGTTCACCACCATACATCACTGATCCTGATCACCACCATACATCCTGACCTGAGTCACCACCAAACACTGATCCTAGAGTCACCACCATACATCACTGACCCTGAGTCACCACCATACATCACTAATCCTAAGTCACCACCATACATCACTGATGCTGAGTCACCACCATACATCACTGATCCTAAGTCACCACCATACATCACTGACCCTGAGTCACACCATAATCACTGATACCTAAGTCACCACCATACATCCTGCCTGAGTCACCACCATACATCACTGATCCTGAGTCACCACCATACATCACTGACCCTGAGTCACCACCATACATCACTGATCCTAAGTCACCACCATACATCACTGATCCTGAGTCACCACCATACATCACTGACCCTGAGTCACCACCATACATCACTGATCCTAAGTCACCACCATACATCACTGACCCTGAGTCACCACCATACATCACTGACCCTGAGTCACCACCATACATCACTGACCATGAGTCACCACCATACATCACTGACGCTGAGTCACCACCATACATCACTGACCCTGAGTCACCACATACGTCACTGACCCTGAGTCACCACCATACATCACTGACCCTGAGTCACCACCATACATCACTGACCATGAGTCACCACCCATACATCACTGACGCTGAGTCACCACCATACATCACTGACGCTGAGTCACCACCATACATCACTGACCCTGAGTCACGACCATACATCACTGACCATGAGTCACCACCGTACATCACTGACCTTGAGTCACCACCATACATCACTGATCATGAGTCACCACCATACATCACTGACCCTGAGTCACCACCATTCATCACTGACGCTGAGCCACCACCATACATCACTGACCCTGAGTCACAACCATACATCACTGACCCTGAGTCACCACCAAACATCACTGACCCTTAGTCACCACCTTACATCACTGACGCTGAGTCACCACCATACATCACTGACCCTGAGTCACCACCATGCATCACTGACCCTGAGTCACCACCATACATCACTGACCCTGAGTCACCACCATACATCACTGACCCTGAGTCACCACCATACATCACTGACCCTGAGTCACCACCATACATCACTGATCGTGAGTTACCACCATACATCACTGATCCTGAGTCACCACCATTCATCAATGAACCTGAGTCACCACCATACGTCACTGACTATGAGTCAACACCATACATCACTGACCCTGAGTCACCACCATACATCACTGACCCTGAGTCACCACCATACATCACTGAGGCAGAGTCAACACCATACATCACTGACCCTGAGTCACCACCATACATCACTGACCCTGAGTCACCACCATCGTCACTGACCCTGGTCACCACCTTACATCACTGACCCTGAGTCACCACCATAACATCACTGACCCTGAGTCACCACCATACATACTGACACCTGAGTCACCACACATACATACTGACCTGAGTCACCACCATACATCACTGACCCTGAGTCACCACCATACATCACTGACCCTGAGTCACCACCATACATCACTGACCCTGAGTCACCACCATACATCACTGATCGTGAGTTACCACCATACATCACTGATCCTGAGTCACCACCATTCATCAATGACCCTGAGTCACCACCATACGTCACTGACTATGAGTCAACACCATACATCACTGATCCTGAGTCACCACCATACATCACTGACCCTGAGTCACCACCATACGTCACTGACCCTGAGTCACCACCTTACATCACTGACCCTGAGTCACCACCATACATCACTGACCCTGAGTCACCACCATACATTACTGACACTGAGTCACCACCATACATCTCTGACCCTGAGTCACCACCATACATCACTGACCCTGAGTCACCACCATACATCACGACCCTGATCCCCCATGACACACTCACCGTGAGTCACCACCATACATCACTTACCCTGTGTCACCACCATACATCACTGACCGTGAGTCACCACCATACATCACTGACGCTGTGTCACCACCATACATCACTGATCCTGAGTCAAAACCATACATCACTGACCCTGAGTCACCACCATACATCACTGACCGTGAGTCACCTCCATACATGACTGACGCTGAGTCACCACCATACATCACTGACGCTGAGTCACCACCATACATCACTGACGCTGAGTCACCACCATACATCACTGACGCTGAATCACCACCATTCTTCACTGACTCTGAGTCACCACCATACATCACTGACGCTGAATCACCACCATACATCACTGACCCTGAGTCACCACTGTACATCACTGATCCTGAGTTAACACCATCACACTACCCTGATCATCACCTGCACACTACCTGAGTCACCACCATCCATCACTGATCCTGAGTCACCACTCTACATCACTGACCCTGAGTCACTACCATACATCCCTGATTCTGAGTCACCACCATACATCACTGACCCTGAGTCACCACCATTCATCACTGACCCTGAGTCACCACCATACATCACTGACCCTGAGTCACCACCTTCATCACTGACCCTGAGTCACCACCATACATCACTGACCCTGAGTCACCACCATACATCACTGATCCTGAGTCACCACCATACATCACTGACCCTGAGTCACCACCATACATCACTGACCCTGAGTCACCACTATACATCACTGACCATGAGTCACCACCATACATCACTGACCCTGAGTCACCACCATCCATCACTGATCCTGAGTCACCACCATACATCACTGACCCTGAGTTACTACCATACATCCCTGATTCTGAGTCACCACCATACATCACTGACCCTGAGTCACCACCATTCATCACTGACCCTGAGTCACCACCATACATCACTGACCCTGAGTCACCACCATTCATCACTGACCCTGAGTCACCACCATACATCACTGACCCTGAGTCACCACCATTCATCACTGACCCTGAGTCACCACCATACATCACTGATCCTGAGTCACCACCATACATCACTGACGCTGAGCCACCACCATACATCACTGACCCTGAGTCACCACCATACATCACTGACCCTGAGTCACCACCATACATCACTGACCCTGAGTCACCACCATTCATCACTGACGCTGAGTCACCACCATACATCACTGACCCTGAGTCACACAACCATACATCACTGACCCTTAGTCACCACCATACATCACTGACCCTGATCACCACCATACATCACTGTGACACTAAGTCACCACCATACATCACTGACCCTGAGTCACCACCATTCATCACTGACCCTGAGTCACCACCATACATCACTGATCGTGAGTTACCACTATACATCACTGATCCTGAGTCACCACCATTCATCAATGACCCTGAGTCACCACCATACATCACTGACTATGAGTCAACACCATACATCATTGACCCTGAGTCACCACCATACATCACTGACCCTGAGTCACCACCATACATAACTGAGGTTGAGTCAACACCATACATCACTGACCCTGAGTCACCACCATACATCACTGACCCTGAGTCACCACCATACATCACTGACCCTGAGTCACCACCATACATCACTGACCATGAGTCACCACCATACATCACTGACGCTGAGTCACCACCATACATCACTGACCCTGAGTCACCACATACGTCACTGACCCTGAGTCACCACCATACATCACTGACCCTGAGTCACCACCATACATCACTGACCATGAGTCACCACCATACATCACTGACGCTGAGTCACCACCATACATCACTGACGCTGAGTCACCACCATACATCACTGACCCTGAGTCACGACCATACATCACTGACCATGAGTCAACCACCTACATCACTGACCTTGAGTCACCACCCTCATCACTGATCATGATCACCACCATACATCACTGACCCTGAGTCACCACCATTCATCACTGACGCTGAGCCACCACCATACATCACTGACCCTGAGTCACAACCATACATCACTGACCCTGAGTCACCACCAAACATCACTGACCCTTAGTCACACCTCATCACTGAGCTGATCACCACCATACATCACTGACCTGAGTCACCACCATGCATCACTGACCTGAGTCACCACCATACATCACTGACCCTGAGTCACTCACCATAACATCACTGAAACCCTGAGTCACCACCATACATCACTGACCCTGAGTCACCACCATACATCACTGATCGTGAGTTCACCACCATACATCACTGACCTGAGTCACCACCATTACATCAATGAACCTGAGTCCCACATACTCCTGACATGAGTCACACCATACATCACTGACCCTGAGTCACCACCATACATCACTGACCCTGAGTCACCACCAACATCACTGACAATGAGTCAACACCATACATCACTGACCCTGAGTCACCACCATACATCAAATGACCCTGAGTCACCACCATACGTCACTGACCCTGAGTCACCACCATTACATCACTGACGCTGAGTCACCACCATACATCACTGACCCTGAGTCACCACCATACATCACTGACACCCGAGTCACCACCATACATCACTGACCCTGAGTCACCACCATACATCACGACCCTGATCACCACCATACATCACTGACCCTTTAGTCCACCACCATACATCACTACCTGAGTCACCACCATACATCACTGACCCTGAGTCACCAACCATACATCACTGATCCTGAGTCACCACATCATCATGACCCTGAGTCACCACCATACTCACTGACCTTGAAGTCACCACCATACATCACTGACCCTGAGTCACCACCATACATCACTGACCCTAGTTCACCACCATACATCACTGACCCTGAGTCACCACCATACATCACTGACCTGAGTCACCACCATACATCACTGACCCTGAGTCACCACCATACATCACTGACCTGAGTCACCACCATACATCACTGACCCTGAGTCACTCACCATACATCACTGATCCCTAAGTCACCACCATACATCACTGACCCTGAGTCACCACCATACATCACTGATCCTAAGTCACCACCATACATCACTGTACCCTGAGTCACCACCATACATCACTGATCCTAAGTCACCACCATACATCACTGACCTGAGTCACCACCATACATCACTGATCCTGAATTCACCACCATACATCATGACCCTGAGTCACCCCCCATACATCACTGACCTAATCACCACCATACATCACTGACCGAGTCACCACCATACAAACACTGACCTGGGGTCACCACCATACATCAAATGATCTAAGTCACCACCATACATCACTGACCTGATCACCCCCATACATCACTGACCCCAGTCACCACCATACATCACTGACCTAGTCACCACCAACATACTGACCCGAGACAAAAAAAACCCCAGTCACCCATACTCACTGACCCTGATCAACCCCCCTACATCACGACCTAGTCCCAAACCCCAAACAACGCCAAGGGTACCCCCAATAAATAAAATAGAAAAAATAGGGGATAATAAAGATAGAAAAAAAAAGAAAAAAGAAAGAATAAAAAAAATTGATAAAAATAAATATTTATAAAATTTTTGGTGAAAAAAATTGTTAAAATATATGTTTAAAAAAAGATTGTAAAATTAATATGATATAAAATAATATGTTGGTAAATGATATATGAGAAATAATTGAAATAAATAAAATAATGAAAATAAATATGATATTAAATAATATTTATTAAATAATATTTTTAAAACCCTTATTGATCACTGACCCTGAGCACCACCATACATCACTGACCCTGAGTCACCACCATACATCACTGACCCTGAAATCAAACCCCCATACATCCTGATCCTGAGTCACCACCATACATCACTGACCCTGAGTCACCACCATACACACTGACCCTGAGTCACCACATACTCACTGACCATGAGTCACCACCATACATCACTGACCCTGATCACCACCATCCAATCACTGATCCGAGTCCCCCACCATACATCACTGACCCTGAGTTACTACCATACATCCCTGATTCTGAGTCACCAAACCCTACATCACTGACCCTGATCACCACCATTCATCACTGACCCTGATCACCACCCCTACATCACTGACCCTGGGTCCACCCCCATTCATACACTGACCCGAGTCACCACCATACATCACTGACCCTGATCACCACCATTTATCACTGACCCTGAGTCACCACCATACAACACTGATCCCGAGTCACCACCATTCATAACTGACACTAAAGTCACCACCATACATCACTGACCCTGAGTCACCACCATACATCACGACCTGAGCACCACCTACATCACTGACGTAGTCACCACCATACATCACTGATCCTGAGTCACCACCTTACATTACTGACCCTGAGTCACCTCCATACATCAACTGACTCTGAGTCCACCACCATACATCAAATGATCGTTAGTCACCACCATACATCACTGACCCTGATCACCACCATACAACACTGACCGTGAGTCACCACCCAAAACATCACTGACGCTGAGTCACCACCAATACATCACTGAGCCTGAGTCACCACCGTACATCACTGACCGTGATTTACCCCCCAAAACATCACTGACGCTGATCACCACCATACATCACTGACGCTGATCACCCACCAACATCCACTGCGCTGAGTCACCACCATACATCACTGACCCTGAGTCACCACCATACCACACTGACCATGAGTCACCAACCCTAAAATCACTGACGCTGAGTCACCACCGTACATCACTGACGCTGAGTCACCACCATACGTCACTGACGCTGAGTCACCACCATACATTTACTGAACCTGAGTCACCACCATACATACGACCCTGATTTACCACCATAACATCACTGACCGTGAGTCACTACCATACATCACTGAAAGCTGAGTCCCCCACCATACATCACTGACCCTGAGTCACCACTATTAAACTGACCCCCGAGCACCACCCGTACAAAAAACGCGATTTTTAAAAGGGTTAGAATCCCAGTGAATAAAAAAGGACTCCCTTTTAGCATC
>NW_026508867.1:0-14354 GCF_026875155.1 Cherax quadricarinatus
TTATCTGGCCCCCCATGCCAGTTTGTAGTGATATGTTTGAAAAGATTAGCCAAAGGTTTGCTAAGCTCCTCTTACATTCCTTTAGAACCCTTGCATACAGTTCATCAGGGCCTGGAGATTTGTTAGGTTTTAATTTATCTATTTGCCTAAGGACCACATCACTTGTGACCCTAATCGTGCAGTTTAATTATCGTCCTGTTCTACATAATTTATCATTCCTGGAATATCGCTGGTATCCTCCTGTGTAAAAACTGAGAGGAAGTATGTGTTAAAAATTCTACACATTTCCTTATCACTGTCAGTGAGCTGACCCGAGGAACTTTTGAGGGGCCTATCTTGTCCCCGATCTTACTTCTGTATACCTGAAAGAATCCTTTTGGGTTAGTTTTCGATTCTCTTGCAACTTTAACCTCATAATCTCTTTTTGCTTTTCTAATTCCCTTTTTTATTTCTCTCTTTAACTGAATATATCGATTTCTTAATTGCCCCTCTCCTCTTTTGATTTGCCTATATATGCCTCTCTTTTGACCAATCAGATATTTTAATCTATTGTTCATCCATTTAGGATCATTTTTGTTTGATCTGATTTCCCTATTTGGAACATAATTTGACTGAGCAGCTAGAACTATGCCCTGGAAAGCATCATATCGGCAACCATCACCACCTACCTGACCCTTAGTCAGGTCATTCCAGTTCAGCCCACCTAAGTAATTTTTCAGTCCTATGAAATCAGCCAAGTGAAAGTCAGGGACAGAGCCTTGATTGCCATTATTAGGGGAATTCCATGATATATTAAAACTGAGTGATTTGTGATCACTTTCCCCAAGCTCATCATTAACCTCAAGATTATTAATTAGTGTTTCCCTACTGGCAAGAACCAAGTCAAGGAGGTTATTTCCTCTAGTTGGCTCTGTCACAAACTGTTTTAAAAAACAATCCTGGATCATATCAAGAAAGTCACCTGACTCTAAATTTCCTGTCAAATTGCTCCAGTCAATCTGTCTATAGTTGAAATCTCCCATTAGCACAACATTTTCGTATGTAGATGCCTTACGAATCTCGTCCCATAGAAGTTTACTGCACTCCCTATCAAGATTTGGGGCCCTGTAAATCACACCCAAAATTAGTTTTTCTCGGCCCTCGAGAAGCTGTAACCAAACAGATTCAGTGGCTGACACTCCTAATTTTATATCCTGTCTAACACAACAATTTAAATTGTCTCTGACGTACATCGCTACTCCACCACCCTTCCTGTTGACCCTGTCAGTGTGGAATAATTTATAGCCTTGTATGTGACATTCAGAGGGCATCTCTCTATCTTTCAGATTGAGCCAGGTCTCTGTTATAGCAATAATATCTATGTTTCCTGCGCTTGCAATTAATCTTAGCTCATCTATCTTATTTCTTACACTCCTGCTAATAATAGTATAGTAAACCTTAAGGGAGCTAGTCCCTTGCTGCCCTCTGCTGTCCCCCTTTGTTTGCTGACCTGATCTATTGTCTTTATTTATATCTTCATGCTGAATGCCTTTTATACATTTACTGTTTCCAACCCTAGTGTTGCAACCTGCTTGTTTCCCACACACACCCATACCTCTATCTTATATCAGTTTAAAATCATAGGCATTTCACCAATGGCCTTCTCAATTGAGTTTGCAAGTGCTACCACCCCTGCCCCAGAGAGATGTACCCCATCCCTTGCATACATATCATGTTTGCCATAAAAAGTTGTTCCAGTTGTCAATGAATGGGATTGCAAGTTCCTTGCAGTATCTGTCTAGCCAGCAATTTACACCAATTGCCCTAGATAACCATTCATTTCCTACTCCCCTTCTAGGCAAGATGCTACATATGATTGGGACCCCTCCCTTAGACTTAATGAAATCTATAGCTGACCTGTACTTATCTAGCAGCTCTTCTCTCCTACCCTTCCCAATATCATTTCCACCAGCACTGAGACAGATAATGGGCTTGTTCCCATTACCTGACATGATATTATCCAGCCTGTTAACTATGTCCCCAACACCAGCTCCAGGAAGCACACACTATCTCTATCTTATTCCTATTACAAAAAGCACGGTCAATATATCTTACCTGAGAGTCACCAACCACAAGAATGCGCTTACCTCTGTTAGCAGGGGCAGTAGTACCCTTACCTTCACTGGCCACTGAAGTACATTCATCCTGAAGAACAGAGAAGTGATTTCCTACCTTCAGATCTTCACTCTTAACTTTCCTTATCCTGATTCCCCTCCCATTACTGGGAACCACTCGCCACTTGTAGCAGGTGCTGGACTGCACCTCACTGCTGATAGCCGTTGCTACCTCCCCACCTACAGCCTCCTCACAGCGAGAGACAGACTGCACCTCACTGCTAGAAGCCTCATTCCCCACAATTCCAGCCACCTCACACTCTCCCAGACCCATTGAGGTGGACCTTCAGCCTCCTAATCTCCTCCTGGAGAAGCAAGACCTCCTCCTTCAACTCTCCAACCTCAATTTTTAGAACACTTCAGAAGCAAGCCATGCTTTGTAACCATCCACGCTAATCCCCAAAGCAGCTCAGGGTCTGTGACCTCACATGACGACTGACCACTGACGACATACTTGTGTAAAAATTGTTTTATACTGAATCAATGAGGATGAATGTATTTTTTCTTTGGTCACCCAACATGTCCAATTTGGTAAAAAAAAAAAAAAAAAAAGACTCATCATTAGTGAGAAATGGTAAATGTTCTGGGTGGTGAATGTTGTAACAAGAAGGCTGGAGGCAGTGAGATGTCATGTCTGAAGGCAATGTGTGGTGTGAATATAATGCAGAAAATCTGTAGTTTGGAGATTAGGAGGAGGTGCAGGATTACCAAAACTATTTTCCAGGGGCTTGGGCTTCCAGCAAGCATGCATGACCGTGTTATATAGGAGCAAATGGAGACAAATGGTTTTTAGGACTTGATGTGTTGTTGGAGTGTGAGCAAGGTAACATTTATGAAGGGATTCAGGGAAACAGGCAGACCCGAGTCCTGGAGATGGGAAGTACAGTGTCTGCACTCTGAAGGAGGGGTGTTAATGTTGCAGTTTTATAACTGTAGTGCAAGTGCGCCTCTGGCAAGACAGTGATGGAGTGAATGATGATGAAAGTTTTTCTTTTTCGGGCCACCCTGCCTTGGTGGGAAACGGCCGATGTGTTAATAAAAATATATAATGATTGATGTTTTTTATTAATGGACCTTAGAATGCTGTTAGTAAGCCATGGACAACTTAGTGTTTTATTGGTGATCTGTTTAGTTTTTATGGGACAATGTTTGTTACATAGTCTTTAAATTTTATTTAGAAATACCCATTCATCTACCCATTCATCGATACCAGCGGCATTGGAAAATTCTGTACACCAGTCAAAACTGAGCTTAGTTCTGCAGTTACTTATTGAAGCCTCATCATGGAGTCGAAAAGAGAACTTATATATTCCATTGGTTACTTACAAATGTTTGTCAGGAGGAAAGTTTGGTAGTAGTTTAGAGTACTGTCTATGATTATCCCTGCTTTAAGGGGGGTGAGTATGTCTGTCCATATATGATCAATTATGGTTGCACTCATCTCAGTCTTATTGGTTTTGTAATTACTGGTATGAGTAGTGTATTGTTCATATTGTTAATGTGGTCAAGAACAAGTTGGTCATCTGTTAGGTCAAGGTTCATGTTTGAAGTCTATTACGTCAAGGGAAATAAGTCACTGACTTGAGGAAGACAACTGAATAAAAAGCTTTGGAAGTTTATTAAGGTACACGTACACGTACACGTACACTTACACATAAGGACAGTTAAACAGGTTTAGGTGATGATAATTATCATATATATTAACACGAGTAAATAACCTATGATAACCACCCAAAAAAAAAATGTCAGTGATTTATTTCCACTGGGGTTCCATTGAGTCATTAACAATCTGTCAGCTTTACCTTCGGCTTTCAGTTCACTGAAAGTTGAGAGTGTGGTGTGTATGTTGCAGGAAGCTGCAAGACGAAGAACTTGAGAGTAAAGTCGAGGAGTAACACCACCAAGTTTCAACATCTTGTCTTCTATGTCTTGTTGGGTTTATAAAGGCCAATAACAGCTTAATATCCAGCTCTGATTCCTGGTTTTAAGTAACTTAATTCGGGGATTGATTTAGGGAATTGGATCTGAGCTCCAGTTCCCCGAATTAAGCCTGAATGCCTTCCACATCCCCCCCCCCAGGCGCTGTATAATCCTCCGGGTTTAGCGCTTCCCCCTTGATTATAATAATAATAATAATTAATTCGGGGAACTGGAGCACAGGATATAAAGTACAGTTCTTTTAATAAAGAACCCCTCACTGGCGACAAGAAACTAAAGGGACATAATATTAACTGTATCAGTTTGAGGGATGGGAAGAACCTTGTGAATCTTTCCGTTGGTCTCCAGAATCTACCACTAATTGCCTACATTGTAGGAGAATTGGACTGCCTCACATGGGCCAGCAGGCCTGCTGCAGTGTACCTTCTTTCTCATGTTCTTAAGTGCTAAGCATGCAGCACTCATTTCCATCTAATTCTTTTCTATTCTTAGGTAATTTATTGAATGTCTTAGTTTCTGACAAAGATTTTATACTGAAAGTTCTTAAATTTAATTTTTTTTTAGATTTAGATTTTTTATTTTGACAAATTACAGGGTTGTACAGAGGAATATAACAGTTGGGTGTACATGCCAAAAGCCCCTCTATATGCTGAGCATTTCGGGCAAACTTAAAGATTAACTTAAGAATAGTAAGGCAAAAATTACATAGTTCATTATGGTCATTAGATGAGCGAGTACGGAGAGTTTAATATTATATAGGCGATGCTACATGGTTTTGTAAGTCTAGAGAACTTTTCACACTGTTGAAATTTGTTAATAGATTATAGTATTACAATGTAACAATTTAAAAAAATTTACAGTGTGTGTATTAGTTTAATACTATTTAAAACAATGAAATTTGGTATTACAAGAACATTTAATTAGTCCACTGTTTCAAAACATTTTTATTTCCAAATAGAAAAGGGTATTTAAATTAAATCAGCCCTCCCAATAAGGACCCCTTGGGGGTTTATTGAAAAAATTCAAAACTATGCAGTATTATTATTTTTTAAAATAAGAAAAACCCCAATAAAAGCGTTTGGGGTATTGGAAGGAATCAGGCAATTGGGGAAGGGGGAAAAGCTTTAAATGGAAACATCGGAAGTCCCGATGTAAGAAAAATATTCTACTTGAAATTTTTATTATAAAAAGGGAATAAAAAACCTGAGTTTACCCCAGCCTCTGTTTTTAACATTCTTTAATTTCAAACCCTAGCAAGGTTTCCTTTCCTTAAATCAAGAGCCCTCACCCATCAGGAACCCCCCTTGAGGGGTATCATGTGAACAAATAGTGAACATGGAAAAGCTATGCAGTATTATTATTTATAATCAAGGGAAGCGCTAAACCCAGGATTATACAGCGCCTGGGGGGGGGATGTGGAAGCATTCCAGGCTTAATTCGGGAACTGGAGCACAGATCCAATTTCCTAAATCAAGAGCCCTCACCAACATCAAGGAACCTTCCTTGAGGGGAGAAGCTATGCAGTAGACATTATTATTATTATTATAATAATCAAGGGGAAAGCACTAAACCCATAGGATTATACATTATTGTAATTGAAAAAAAAAAAAAAAAAAAAAGAAGCGCTAAACCATATAGGATTATACAGCGCCTGTGGTGGGATGAAAAGTACTCAGGCTTAATTCAGGAAACTGGAGCACAGATCCAATTCCCAAATCTAGGGCCCCTCACCAGCATCAGGGAACCTTCCTTGAAGTGTGTCATATGAACAAACAATGAACATGGAGAAGCTATGCAGTAGACATACTGGCCCATCCAAACAGGTCCTGCTCAAATTCATCTTCATGACCCTCTTGCTACTAGTGACCTGTACTCTCCCCTGTAAACAGTTTTACCTTGCTCTGTATTAGGATTGGTGAAGCCACTTGCAGCAAAACATTTCCTTTAAGAAAATAACTGAAAATGTACATGTGCTGCTGGCAAAGGGTTCTTGATCCAAAGAATTGTATCTGTTTTCCTCTTCCTTGAATCAGTCTTGATAACCTGTTTCCTAGATGCTATATGGGGTGACCCCTATGGGTTCAGCACTACCTACTAAGCATAAGAGAAAATCACAATGCACATCAAATAACTCATCTGGAAATTCAAGAAAACACGCAGACTATTCAGCTGAGTGACATCTGAATATAGGAAGTGGTCTTTAAGATGTTTTATTGGGCCCAATTGGCCTCTTTGGTCTCACAAAATAAAAAGAGGCCCAGTCAATCTGGTAATAATTTTCCCGAACCATTAATAGACATATAAAATTAGTAGAAGTAAAAACCTCAGTTTGATAATAGTGGGGTTTTAAAATTTTAAGTAGCCTACAAATCCACTGAATACTTTGAGAAAATATTAGGAATGGGACATACCAAATTTTTTTTATATAACCAATACTCCAATTTAGACCAATACCATCAAATTAGCTGATACAGAAACTTTTGTATGCCCTAGAAAATATATAAAAGCCATTTATATTATGGGGGACCACTAAACCCATAGGGATTAATACAGTGCTGTTGAGGGAGATAGAAGGCATTCAGGCTCAATTCAAGGAACTGGAGGAATTCAATTTCCTAGATCAAGAGCCTTTCACCAGCATCAAGGAACCTCCTTGAAGGGGAAGTCATTTATTAAAAGGGGCCTAAATCACATTACAGGAAACTGTGCCCATCTGCCTTTCCTTGCAGAATTTGATGCAGAATAATTAAAGCGAAAGTAATAAGTAGATAAAATTCTAAGAGGACTGAAAAATTAGGTACTCAAAAAAACATGAATTTTTATTGGTACTGTAATTAAACTTTGAAAGTTATAACAAACTACTAAATTAATAATACTGCATAATACAACAAAAGAAAATGTTTTTGGAAAACCATGGAATTGGAGAAGAAACAGAATATTTTTAAATAAACACTGTCAGTAATCTTAAATGAGAAATAAATATCCAACCTATGGAAAATGTTTTCCACCCATTAATTATAATTATCTATCTTTCCATTTCTACATAATTACTATTGAAAGTGGCTTATACTGTATCCCCCTGTATAAATTCTAAATGAAAAAAAGAAGAAAAACTTCAAAGTTTTCTTCTTTTTGGGATCACCCTTCCGTGTGGTGAACAAAAAAAATACCGTACAGTATATGAGGCGAGATGCAACAGGTTCATTGAAAAAAAAAAAATAAGGATAAGATTTTCAATTCAAGTTCAGATCTGAGATGCAAAAAAAATTCTGCATTTTTGAGCTTGTCAAAAAGGCTATTGTTATGCATATCATAGCATTTTTTCCAATTTTCTCTAGTAGTTTTTCCAAACAATATCTTACTATCTTTTACTGAAATTATTTTGTCCAATCTGAAATACTATTTTATTCCTGTTCTAGTTTTAGTATGCTCATAATTTGAAGACATTACAGTGTTTTTGTATTCACCTGTACAATCCTTAAACAATTTGTTGTATGAATTTATCTTGATTGCAATCTTTATTTTTATCTTTTTTGTTCATTTCTCATTACTCTAATTAGCGGCTAAATATTCAATGTTACACTTTTTCAGATCCTATTTTAATGAAAAAAAATTACCTTATATATACCTTCAGCTATTTAAAGCTTTATTTTATTCAGTTTTTGCCCAGTTTTACCCAAAACATACAACAGAAAGTGCTATTATGATTATTATTATTATTAAAAACAAAAAGTGCTTAACCTACAAGGGTTGTACGTAACAGTGTTACAAAAGCCCTCTGATTTATTTCTCAAATTAACTATGTGCTGTATCTGACACTGATAAGTGTGACCCTTGGATGTTGTTATTCCTATTTACCTTAGCTCTAACATGATTGGTTACCCTTGGTTGCTATCATTCCTACTTACCTGAGCTTTGTAACAAGTTTGGTTACCCTGGGATGATTTTTTTTCCCTATTTACCTTAGCTTAACATGACTGATTACCCTTGCATGTTATCATTCCTGCTTACCTGAGCTCTGCAACATGTTTGGTTTACCCTCAGATGGTTTCATTCCTATTTACCCAGCTCTGTAACATGTTTGGTTATGTTTTTAAAAACCTATGCTCTCTGCATTTTCTTGACGAGCTTTATTATAGTCTCGCATTATTAGTATTATCTTTGTCTTTCACGCTACAGCTATTTTTACACAAAAATTTAAGCCAGTTTGGAGGGGCAGCTTAGTATCAGTGCACATCTGGCAAGACAGTGTGGAGTGATAGTGAAAGCATTTCTTCCTTTTTGGGTCACCCTACCTTGGGGGAGACAGCCGGTGTTAAAAAAAATTATTAGCCATTCATCTCCCATAACCCCTGGCATTACACGCATCAAATCACACTTGCATAATCTTACATAACTTTAATTTTTCTGTATATACTTCCTTTATCTTTACCTTTTCTTACCCAGAATTTACTTTATTTCTCATTATGTCCAGGTTTGTCATTTATGATTTCTGTATCCTGTGTATGTTTTAACTCTTCAGTATACCTTTTCCTCATAAAGTTTGTCTATAAATCATCCATTCTTTAAAACTCATACTAATATATTTTGCTTTAGTATTTGCTTTGTTTTCTTTTACTCAACTTTGTTGACCTATATTTCTAAATTACTACATCTCAAAATTTTTTTCCTCAATACAACCTAGGCCTTGAATGACAAAATCTCTACATGTAAATCACATGTACCCAATAAAATGTATCTAAATTCAAAACAGGTTTAGGGGCATTTTTTAGCATAATACATACCCAAAAGTAATACAATGATATGTGTATTTAAACTGAAAAAAAATAAGCTTTAAAGAGATCAAGATATTAAAAAAGAATGAGCTAATATAACCCTTAAATGAAGACTGCATTTTGACTCAACAAAAGCCTGAGGCAAGGTTCACACTTCTCGTTCCTTCACAGAGCCACTTCCATTCCAAAGTAAGCAATCTTGGCCATTCCAAACAAAAAAAACCTGTTTCCACAACACCTGAAAAATAAAAGTTATTAAATTTAACAAGTAAAAAAAAAGGTGAAATCTAAATTTAATTTCTTACATGGTCATTTTAGTAAAGAAATAAGTAGTAACACACTCAAATGCTGCAACAAGGCACTAGGTCATGTCAAAGTTCTTTGTTTCCCTAATGAGAACTGCCCAAATAATTTAGGTATCAAGCACAATACGAGTTTAATTGAAAATATTACCACAAAAAAGTGAACCCGTGGGGGTCATTCAATTTACAGCTTACACCAAGCCAATCTAGAAATTTTTCCCTTTTTATTATTTTAAATAATATAAGACAACCTGTAAACCATTCTAAAAAAAAATATAAGATCAACATTTAGTACCGGGGAACCTCAAAAAATCGAACTTAATCCGTTCCAGGAGCTAGTTCTAAATTCGAAAAGCCTGAAATTCGAGCATATTTCCCATAAGAAAATGGAAAAAACAATTAATCCTTCCAGAAACCCTAAAAAATTTCACCAAAAAATACATTTTATTTGAGATTAATTACAGTTTTACATACACCCCAAAAAATGCTATAGTCTTAAAATTAGTATATAATTAAAATTAACATTTTTACTTACCTTTATTAAGATTGGTGATGGCATCTGGAGATTTGGGAGGGAGAGAGGGAGTTGGGGTTGTTTGGAAGGAGAATCCCCCCCATGAGGACTTCCGGTATCAAAGCCCTATCTGGGGTTGCTTCCCTTCTCTGTATTTAATGCCACTAGGACCGCTTGAGAGTCATTTGGGCCCAGTCTCATAAAAATTAACTGGTTTTAAATGTCCTTTTGTTTCTGTCTCACAAAATAATTCCAAGGGGTCTGTTTCTGTCTCAAAAAATAACTGTCCACAATGTCTGTTTCACAAAATAACTTTCCCCAGTCGTCTGTTTGTCTCACAAAATAACTGCCACATTGTCTGTTTGTCTCACAAATAAACTTTCCACATTGTCTGTTTTGTCTCACAAAAAATCCACAGTTTCGTTTCTTCTCAAAAATAAAATGTCACAGTTCGTTTGCTTTCTGTCTCACAAAAAAAACTGTCCACAGTCGTCTGTTTCTGTCTCACAAAATAACTGTCCACAGTCTCTGTACATCCAGGCAAGCTCAACAAGTCTCACTCCAATCTCATACTTCTGTATTATTTTGTCTTCACATCTATGGTGTTTCTCACTTTCTTTACCACAGGGGTACCGCTAGCAAGTTTCTTTGGGCCCATGGCAGCTTATTTCACAGCCCCACAAGCACTAAACACGATTAAATAATCGTAAAATGTGTGAATGAGATCGCAGGTTAGTGTTCACTCAAGCATAAACAAAGCTAGACTGCTCACGGCGCCTGTGCGGGGACGCGGACAGAGCGGGCCAGCGGACAGGTCCCATACCCGGCGGTCCAAAAATAGGGGCGTGTTCGATAATAGGGACACAGTTTGTCCGAAAAAATGGTCTTATTTTCGAAACGTTCGATATGTGATACGTTCGATTTTTGAGGTTCCTGTATCTGAATAAACCCACAAGATTTTTGGGTTGATGAAAAATGCTCACTAGGATCATTAAAGCTGTATGTAGCCCTTTCACTTCCAGATAAGAATACATTAATCCCTAAAATAGGAATTAAAGTAAACTCTCAGCATATATATGCTGAGAGAAATAAACCACTATGTACATATCCTGAAAGATGCAAAGGATGAAAGTAAAATAACTGCAAATAAAAATTTGATGGAATACTTAAAACTACAAAATAGAAATAAACCAGCCTTACTTTGGATAAATGATAAACTTACCTGGAATCATCTTAATCTGCTGATTAACTTTCTGCCAATCATATGTGCGATCAAAAACCCAGTCCACAATAAAGTTACCATTGTCTGTCACAACCGGACCCTGAAATCAAATGTATTTTTTAATTCTGACACAGATAAATCTAATGCTCTGTTCATTTGTGCGAAAGATTTTAACTACCCATTTGATTTTCAAAAGGCCGAGAAAGTTTAATCAGATAGGTCCATGGTTCAGAGAAATAAAGTCTAATCAAATTTCATAAAACAATACTATATGTATTATTATAAAAATCATGATGTTTGTTTTGGAATTTTTTTATTTTCCCAGCTCAAATAAATTATTTCAAATGCTGTCTACCTTATTACCTAAGCCATTTTACAAACCTTGAGATATATGAACCAAGGGAAAGTTTTACAAAATTATAACTGCTGACTGCTCGTTCTACTCCCCACCCATCTTCACTTAGTATGACAGAGTCAATCCAGGCAAATAATACTTTTAAACATTTTGATACTGTCTTCCATGGCTTGGTTGGCAATGCTCTCGCCTCACACACACTGTACATGGTTGATTCGAGACATGGATGGAAATGCTGAGCATGTCTCCTTAAAACTTGCTGTCCATGTTCACCTAGCAGTTAAGCAGGTGTCTGGGTGTTACTTGACTGGTGTGGGTTGCATCCTGGGGGACAAGACTGAAGGGGCCCCAATAGAAAGAAGACAGTCCTCAACGACACACTGACTTTCTTGGGTTATTTTGGGTGGCTAACCCACTGGGTTAAAAATCTGAACAAATCTTATCTTAAGAACACAGAAAAAGGTCAATTAAACAGTGTAGTCATTAATGTGTGTTATTAAGGATATACAGCCTCTCCTCACTTAGTGATGAATTCGTTTACCAACATGGTCTTAGGAATGGAACTTCATTGGACTCTCATCTACACAGAATGCACAGCTAATGATAATTACTTATTAAATGAGAGGTTATATATTATTTTATGGGGAAGTATTAACTCAGTGTTATACAACCCATGGAGAATGGGAAGTAATGAGGTTTGCTCCAAGAGGAGAGTTGCTCTAATGCCATGGATCAAGAGCCTTCAGCACCCTCTTGAAGAGTTAAACGAGTGAGGCACCACATCCATGTCGATTCTTTTCAAACATACATATAAACCTTTTCCATATAATTACATGCAACTTACTGCTTTGGCTTTAGCTTGTCTTAATACAGCTTTTCCGCCGAGCTCCAACTCAATTTTCAACTGAACAGTACGATATGCCATTGGAACAACCTCAATTGGAATCCCTTTTGTCCACTGTTCACCAAGGGCTGTTGAGTCTTTCCTGGTAAAGAATACATTACAGGATTAGCAACTTTAACAAATTAAATGTATGTATAACAAAATATCTAATTTTCTACACACACATAATAAAAGGTGATTACACAGTATCCTAACCTGTAATCTGCAACAACTATAAAAGTTTGGCCGCTGCAGCAACAATTTTTTCTGCAAGTGGCATCCTCCACCGCCCTTGATGAGGGTTAATTTAGCATCTGCTTCATCGGCACCATCAATGGCCACGTCCAGCTAAAAAAATACACAACCTCAATACATTATATCACATTTTGTAAAGTTATTGTAGACAAACAGTTCATATACAGTATTGTACTTCTGATATAGAGGTTATTTTTAGAAAATGTTATTATGTAAAGATTATATACTAAATGTTGAAACCTATGTGACCATAATTTATGACCTAAGCAATATACAGTAGGGCCCCACTTATACGGGCAGGTTAGGTTCCAGGTTACGCTGGAAAGCAGAACGCCACTTTTTTCCGCTTTAAATGCATATAAATGCCAGATAACAATTTTACATATACTACATGTATTAAGTTTGCAATAGAACTAGGCATTAAGAACAATAAAGGTAAAATACACAACACAGTACACTCATTACTTACCTTAAAATATTTGTAGTCTTAATGTAGGGCGAGAGGCGAGTAGTATTTATTGCAAGAAGTGAGGTATGGTAGCCAGCCAGCCACCCACCCCACACGTAATATACTTGACATTTAAAGCGCCCCATAGCAATAAAATTTACAAACAATACACTCATTGCTTACCTTAAAATATTTGTAGTCTTAATGTAAGGTGAGAGGCGAGTAAATGAGTAAAACAAATAAACGAGAGAGAGAACGAGTAATGAGAGAGTAGAGAGATGCGGAGTATGTAAATAAGCAGACAAACACGTCTAGTTTTGGTTCATACATGTTCATCTATACGTGACGTCCGTATTTATGTTAATTTATTCAACTGTGGGGTGTATTTATCATGTTTATATGTTACATATACAGTGGACCCCGGTGTTAACGATATTTTTTTCATTCCAGAAGTAATTTCAGGTGCCAGTACTGACCAAATTTGTTCCATAAGGATTATTGTAAAGTAGATTAGTCCATTTCAGACCCCAAACATACACGTACAAATGCATTACATAAAATACACTTGCATAATTGGTAGCATTGGGAGGTGATCGTTAAGCGGGGGTCCACTGTATTTATATGTCCAACCGCCCAGGGAGGTACTACCGTCTGCCAAGCGAGTGTAAAACGAAAGCCTGTAATTGTTTTACATGATGGTAGGATTGCTGGTGTCCATTTTTTGTCTCGTAAACATGCAAGGTTTCAGGTACATCTGCTACTTCTACTTCCCTTTGGGTCACACTACACTACATGTACAAGTATATATATATATAACATACCTCTCTAGGTTTTCTTCTATTTTCTTACTAGTTCTTGTTCTTGTTTATTTCTTATCTCCATGGGGAAGTGAAACAGAATTTTCCTCCGTAAGCTATGCGTGTTGTAAGAGGTGACTAAAATGCCAGGAGCAAGGGGCTAGTAACCCTTTCTCCTGTATAAATACTAAATTTAAAAAGAGAACTTTTGTTTTTCTTTTTGGGTCACCTTGACTTGGTGGGATATGGCCGGTTTGTTGGAAAAAAAAAATATTTATATGTTACATATGTTATATATGCTTCTAAACTGTTGTATCTGTTGTGCCTCTGCAAAGACAGTGATTGTGTGTGAGTGAGGTGAAAGTGTTCAATGAAAGTATGTATTTTCTTTAGGAATTTTCTTTCTTTTTGGGTCACCCTGCCTCGATGGGAGACGGCCGAGTTGTTGAAAAAAAAAAAGTTAGTGCATTTATTATATAATTTTGAAAAAAATATCATAGATGGATTAATGAAAATGTTTATATAAACATAATACACAACATTTAATGTGCCTGAGTGATTATTATTGCATATTATCATTATTAATATGGTGTCCTCAAGACTAATAAGACACTCTTAGTGATTTTAATGTGTACTTTCATGCCAGCACAATGTGTAATTTATTTTGGTACGGTACAATAAATTTAATTACAGAGTTATATAAAACATGAAA
>NW_026508868.1:0-14970 GCF_026875155.1 Cherax quadricarinatus
GTTTAATTTTGTTGCAAGTTTTGTGTTAAATAATTAGTGCAAACACTGGGTGCTTGTACACTGTTGTGGCAAGGAGTCAGATCATCTCGGATTAATAATGGAGAATTCGACACAATGTTTAATGACACAGACAGATGCATAATGTGACATTAAATATAACGTAGCGCTTGCAAAGATCTGGAGAGCGAAACGTTGCCAAAGTAAAATGTCACATTAGTTGCACTTGTGTCCATTTATCTAACCTTTCTCAGTGAGTGGTTACCTGCGTCAGCAACCTGGTATTAATGCTTTTTAGTCTTGGTTTGAGTCTTTTGATGTCGCATTGTTGATGGAGATAATAAAAACAGCTTCTCTCTAACAGACAGTCCCCTCAAGGAAGGTTCCTTGATGTTGGTGAGGGGCTCTTGATTTAGGGAATTGGATCTGTGCTCCAGTTCCCCGAAATAAGCCTGAATGCCTTCCACATTCCCCCCCCCCAGGCGCTGTATAATCCTACGGGTTTAGCGCTTCCCCCTTGATTATAATAATAATCTAACAGACAGTTGACACACCAGGAAAAACTAACTGGCTCAGGAAAAGGGAAGTAAAGAGAGGCCGCAGTGTGCCGGCTTGGACTCTCTCAGTGGCACTGTAAGAGCCAACAAACAAGAATGAGCAGCAACAGAAGCTGATATACGCTTTATCTCCAACCAACAAAGTTATGCTTTACTTAACAATGTTGTTGTTAGCAAGTGCAGTCATAACTACCGTTCCTGTGCCTACTCAGGAGAGCAACACTAACATCACCTTTGGACTTGACTCATACCAAGTTCCCATGATACCAAAAATAATGATTCCATGAAGAATTGAAGGAAACTTAAAGGAGAAGAAGCAGTTTGAACTTACTGAACTGGAGATATAAAAGGAGAAAGAACATTTAAAGTTCTTGCATAACACTCTCTGAGTGGCTGTCAATACTCCACCTACAAGCTGATTTTACAAGTGTTAAAAGTAAGAACACGTTTCTAATGTATGTAATTGTACAGTGTTATAGCGGGTTCTAGTCTGCCACACACCAAATTGCACAGTGCTATAGCGGGTTCTAGTCTGCCACACACCAAACTGTACAGTGCTATAGCGGGTTCTAGTCTGCCACACACCAAACAGTACAGTTTCTATAATCGGGGTTTTAGTCTGCCACACACCAAACAGTACAGTGTTATAGCGGGTTCTAGTCTGCCACACACCAAACTGTACAGTGTTATAGCGGGTTCTAGTCTGCCACACACCAAACAGTACAGTGCTATAGCGGGTTCTAGTCTGCCACACACCAAACAGTACAGTGCTATATCGGGTTCTAGTCTGCCACACACCAAACAGTACAGTGTTATAGCGGGTTCTAGTCTGCCACACACCAAACTGTACAGTGTTATAGCGGGTTCTAGTCTGCCACACACCAAACAGTACAGTGCTATAGCGGGTTCTAGTCTGCCACACACCAAACAGTACAGTGTTTATTGCGGTTCTAGTCTGCCACACACCAAACAGTACAGTGTTATAAACGGGTTCTAGTCTGCCACACACTAAACAGTACAGTGCTATAGCGGGTTCTAGTCTGCCACACACTAAACAGTACAGTCCTATAGCGGGTTTTAGTCTGCCACACACCAAACAGTACAGTGTTATAGCGGGTTCTAGACTGCCACACACCAAACAGTACAGTGCTATAGCGGGTTCTAGTCTGCCACACACCAAAAAGTACAGTGCTATAGCGGGTTCTAGTCTGCCACACACCAAACAGTACAGTGTTATAGCCGGTTCTAGTCTGCCACACACCAAACAGTACAGTGCTATAGTGGGGGTTTTAGTCTGCCACACACCAAACAGTACAGTGCTATACCGGTTCTAGTCCCGCCCACACACCAAACAGTACAGTTTATAGCGGGTTCTAGTCTGCCACACACCCAACAGTACAGTGCTAAGCGGGTCTAGTCTGCACACACCAAACCCGTACAGTGCTAAATTTCGGGTTCTAGTCTGCCACACACCAAACAGTACAGTGCTATAGCGGGTTCTAGTCTGCCACACACCAAACAGTACAGTGCTATAGCGGGTTCTAGTCTGCCACACACCAAACAGTACAGTGCTATAGCGGGTTCTAGTCTGCCACACACCAAACAGTACAGTGTTATAGCGGGTTCTAGTCTGCAACACACCAAACAGTACAGTGTTATAGCGGGTTCTAGTCTACCACACACCAAACAGTACAGTGTTATAGCGGGTTCTAGCCTGCCACACACCAAACAGTACAGTGCTATAGCGGGTTCTAGTCTGCCACACACCAAACAGTACAGTGCTCTAGCGAGTTCTAGTCTGCCACACACCAAACAGTACAGTGCTATAGCGGGTTCTAGTCTGACACACACTAAACAGTACAGTGCTATAGCGGGGTTTTTAGTCTGCCACCAAAAACCAAACAGTACAGTGTTATAGCGGTTCTAGTCTGCCATACACCAAACAGTACAGTGTTATAGCGGGTTCTAGTCTGCCACACACCAAACAGTACAGTGCTATAGCGGGTTCTAGTCTGTCGCCAAAACCAAAAAAGTACAGTGTTATAGCGGGTTCTAGTCTGCCACACACCAAACAGTACAGTGTTATAGCGGGTTCTAGTCTGCCACATACCAAACAGTACAGTGCTATAGCGGGTTCTAGTCTGCCACACACCAAACAGTACAGTGTTATAGCGGGTTCTAGTCTGCCACACACCAAACAGTACAGTGCTATAACGGGGTTTTAGTCTGACACAACACCAAACAGTACAGTGGTTATAGCGGTTCTAGTCTGCCACACCAAACAGTACAGTGTTTTTAAGCGGGTTCTAGTCTGCCACACACCAAACAGTACAGTGCTATAGCTGGTTCTAGTCTGCCACACACCAAAAAGTACAGTGTTATAGCGGGTTCTAGTCTGACACACCAAACAGTAGTGTTATTGCGGGTTCTAGTCTGCCACACACCAAACAGTACAGTGTTATAGCGGGCTCTAGTCTGCCACACCAAACAGTACAGTGTTATAGCGGGTTCTAGTCTGCCACACACCAAACAGTACAGTGTTATAGCGGGTTCTAGTCTGCCACACACCAAACTGTACAGTGCTATAGCGGGTTCTAGTGTGCCACACACCAAACAGAACAGTGTTATAGTGGGTTCTAGTCTGCCACACACCAAACTGTACAGTGCTATAGCGGGTTCTAGTCTGCCACACACCAAACAGTACAGTGTTATAGCGGGTTCTAGTCTGCCACACACCAAACTGTACAGTGCTATAGCGGGTTCTAGTCTGCCACACACCAAACAGTACAGTGTTATAGCGGGTTCTAGTCCCGCCACACACCAACTGTACGTGCTATAGCGGGTTCTAGTCCCGCCACACACCAAACAGTACAGGTTAAGCGTGTTCTAGTCTGCCACACACCAAACAGTACAGTGCTATAGCGGGTTCTAGTCTGCCACACACCAAACAGTACAGTGTTATAGCGGGTTCTAGTCTGCCACACACCAAACTGTACAGTGCTATAGCGGGTTCTAGTCTGCCACACCAAACAGAACAGTGTTATAGCGGGTTCTAGTCTGCCACACACCAAATAGTACAGTGCTATAGCGGGTTCTAGTCTGCCACACCAAACAGTACAGTGTTATAGCGGGTTCTAGTCTGCCACACACTAAACAGTACAGTGCTATAGCGGGTTCTAGTCTGCCACACCAAACAGTACAGTGCTTAAACGGTTCAGTCTGCCACACACCAAACAGTACAGTGCTATAGCGGGTTCTAGTCTGCCACACACCAAAACAGTACAGTGTTATAGCGGGTTCTAGTCTGCCACACACCAAACAGTACAGCGCTATAGCGGGTTCTAGTCTGCCACACACCAAAACAGTACAGTGTTATAGCGGTTTTTAGTCTGCCACACACCAAACAGTAACAGTGTTTGTAAACGGGTTCTAGTCTGCCACACACCCAAACTGTACAGTGTTATAAACGGGTTCTAGTCTTGCCCCAACACCAAAACAGTACAGTGTTATAGCGGGTTCTAGTCTGCCACACACCAAACAGTACAGTGTTATAGCGGGTTCTAGTCTGCCACACACCAAACAGTACAGTGTTGTAGCGGGTTCTAGTCTGCCACACACCAAACTGTACAGTGTTATAGCGGGTTCTAGTCTGCCACACACCAAACAGTACAGTGTTATAGCGGGTTCTAGTCTGCCACACACCAAACAGTACAGTGTTATAGCGGGTTCTAGTCTGCCACACACCAAACAGTACAGTGCTATAGCGGGTTCTAGTCTGCCACACACCAAACAGTACAGTGATGTACTGTTTGGTACTGGCTTACCCCTCAACCCCTTTAACAATTATGGTTGCTATTATAACCATTAGATAATGATTAGAGGTGTGAGAAATGTCAGCAAGAGGGAGTGAGTATGCTGCGTCCTGGTGTAAGTCGCTCCTCTAGTGAGTATGCTGCGTCCTGGTGTAAGTCGCTCCTCTGGTGAGTATGCTGCGTCCTGGTGTAAGTCGCTCCTCTAGTGAGTATGCTGCGTCCTGGTGTAAGTCGCTCCTCTAGTGAGTATGCTGCGTCCTGGTGTAAGTCGCTCCTCTAGTCAGTATGCTGCATCCTGGTGTAAGAGTCGCTCCTCTAGTGAGTATGCTGCGTCCTGGTGTAAGAGTCGCTCCTCTAGTGAGTATGCTGCGTCCTGGTGTAAGAGTCGCTCCTCTAGTGAGTATGCTGCGTCCTGGTGTAAAGTCGCTCCTCTATGAGTATGCTGCGTCCTGGGGTAAGAGTCGCTCCTCTAGTGAGTATGCTGCGTCCTGGTGTAAGAGTCGCTCCTCTAGTGAGTATGCTGCATCCTGGTGTAAGAGTCGCTCCTCTATGAGTATGCTGCGTCCCCGGTGTAAGAGTAGCTCCTCTAGTGAGTATGCTGCGTCCTGGTGTAAGAGTCGCTCCTCTAGTGGGGTATGCTGCCCTCCTTGGTGTAAGAGTCGCTCCTCTAGTGAGTATGCTGCGTCCTGGTGTAAAGTCCTCCTCTTTGTGAGTATGCTGCGTCCTGGTGTAAGAGTAGCTCCTCTAGTGAGTATGCTGCATCCTGGTGTAAGAGTCGCTCCCTCTAGTGAGTATGCGCATCCTGGTTTTAAGAGTCGCTCCTCTAGTGAGTATGCTGCGTCCCCGGTGTAAGTTTGCTCCTCTAGTGAGTATGCTGCGTCCTGGTGTAAGAGTCGCTCCTCTAAATGAGTATGCTGCGTCCTGGTGTAAGAGTCGCTCCTCTAGTGAGTATGCTGCGTCCCCGGTGTAAGAGTCGCTCCTCTAGTGAGTATGCTGCGTCCTGGTGTAAGAGTCGCTCCTCTAGTGATATGCTGCGTCCTGGTGTAAGAGTCGCTCCTCTAGTGAGTAAAGCTGCGTCCTGGTGAAGAGTCGCTCCTCTAGTGAGTATGCTGCGTCCTGGTGTAAGAGTCGCTCCTCTAGTGAGTATGCTGCGTCCTGGTGTAAGTCGGCTCCTTAGTGAGTATGCTGCGTCCTGGGGTAAGAGTCGCTCCTCTAGTGAGTATGCTGCGTCCTGGTGTAAGAGTCGCTCCTCTAGTGAGTATGCTGCGTCCTGGTGTAAGAGTCGCTCCTCTAGTGAGTATGCTGCGTCCTGGTGTAAGAGTCGCTCCTCTAGTGAGTATGCTGCGTCCTGGTGTAAGAGTCGCTCCTCTAGTGAGTATGCTGCGTCCTGGTGTAAGAGTCGCTCCTCTAGTGAGTTATGCTGCGTCCCCGGTGGGAAGAGTCGCTCCTCTAGTGAGTATGCTGCTCCGGTGTAAGAGGGCGCTCCTCTAGTGAGTATGCGCGTCCTGGTGTAAGAGTCGCTCCTCTAGTGAGTATGCCCGCGTCCTGGTGTAAGAGTCGCTCCTCTAGTGAGTATGCTGCCTCCTGGTGTAAGAGTCGCTCCTCTAGTGAGTATGCTGCATCCTGGTGTAAGAGTCGCTCCTCTAGTGAGTATGCTGCATCCTGGTGTAAGAGTCGCTCCTCTAGTGAGTATGCTGCGTCCTGGTGTAAGAGTCGCCCCTCTATGAGTATGCTGCGTCCTGGTGTAAGAGTCGCTCCTCTAGTGAGTATGCTGCGTCCTTGTGTAAGAGTCGCTCCTCTAGTGAGTATGCTGCATCCTGGTGTAAGAGTCGCTCCTCTAGTGAGTATGCTGCGTCCTGGTGTAAGAGTCGCTCCTCTAGTGAGTATGCTGCGTCCTGGTGTAAGAGTCGCTCCTCTAGTGAGTATGCTGCGTCCTGGTGTAAGAGTCGCTCCTCTAGTGAGTATGCTGCGTCCTGGTGTAAGAGTCGCTCCTCTAGTGAGTATGCTGCGTCCTGGTGTAAGAGTCGCTCCTCTAGTGAGTATGCTGCATCCTGGTGTAAGAGTCGCTCCTCTAGTGAGTATGCTGCATCCTGGTGTAAGAGTCGCTCCTCTAGTGAGTATGCTGCGTCCTGGTGTAAGAGTCGCTCCTCTAGTGAGTATGCTGCGTCCTGGTGTAAGTCGCTCCTCTAGTGAGTATGCTGCGTCCTGGTGTAAGAGTCGCTCCTCCTCTAGTTGAACAGCATTACAACAGAAGCAACAATAACAACAGCAACTGGTTTGGAAAGATAACCTATGTATGTTAGAAGTGATCAAGATCTCAGGAGCGTAATGTTGTCTAGTAAATATGTCCTAGTGTTTACTTACCTGGCTGTTTAAACCAATTTCAAAACTGATTCTGTGATTATTGTGGTGGAACATAAGCTACAGTAGTTGAAGGTGACTGTCAGCAGAGATCCAGAAGGTGACTGTCAGCAGAGATCCAGAAGGTGACTGTCAGCAGAGATCCAGAAGGTGACTGTCAGCAGAGATCCAGAAGGTGACTGTCAGCAGAGATCCAGAAGGTGACTGTCAGCAGAGATCCATAAGGTGACTGTCAGCAGAGATCCAGAAGGTGACTGTCAGCAGAGATCCAGAAGGTGACTGTCAGCAGAGATCCAGAAGGTGACTGTCAGCAGAGATCCAGAAGGTGACTGTCAGCAGAGATCCAGAAGGTGACTGTCAGCAGAGATCCAGAAGGTGACTGTCAGCAGAGATCCAGAAGGTGACTGTCAGCAGAGATCCAGTGACACACTTACTGGGGATGGCAGTGTTGATAACAGTACGGTAACATGTTGAAACATACTGATAACAGTGTTAAAAACCCGTACGGGAATAACAGTGTTAAATAACAGTACTGAAAAAACAGGGGCTAATAACAGTATTGTTGATAGTTTTGGGATAACGTACTGAAACAGGGGTTTGGAAACAACTGATAACATTTGGCTGATAACAATTGTTGATAGTTTTTGATAAAAAAATACTGATAACAGGGGCTAATAACAGAAACCTGATAACAGTTTTGATAACAACTGATAACAGTGTTGATAACGGGTACTGATAACAGTGCTGAAAAACATACTGAAAAAAGGGTTTTTATACGCACTGTTGACATTTTTGTTTAAAAAGAAACTGAAAAACAGTTTTGATAACAGTACTGATAACATTTGTTGATAACATATGATAACTCTGATAAAAGTGGGGGATAACAGAACTGAAAAACAGGGGTTGTTTAAAGGGACTGTTTAACAGTACTGAAACAGTGCTGAAAAACAGTACTGTTGATAGTGTTGAAAAAAGAAACTGATAATATGCTGATAACAGAGGGATAACAGTGCTGATAACAGTACTGATAACAGTGTGAAACAGACGGGTTGATAGTGTTGATAACAGTACTGATAACAGTGTTGATAACAGTACTGATAACAGTGTTGATAACAGTACTGATAACAGTGTTGATAACAGTACTGATAACAGTGTTGATAACAGTACTGTTGATAGTGTTGATAACAGTACTGATAACAGTGTTGATAACAGTACTGATAACAGTGCTGATAACAGTACGGGATAACATGCTGCTAACAGTACTTTTTGATAGTGTTGATAACGAACTGAAAACAGTGTTGATAACAGTACTGATAACATGCTGATAAAGAAATGTTGATAGTGTTTGATAACAGTACGATAACAGTGCTGATAAAGAAACTGATAACAGGCTAAATAACAGTACTGTTGATATTTGGTTAAATAACGGGACTGATAACAGGGGTTTGTTTAACAGTACTGATAACATTGCTGATAACAGTACTGTTGATAGTGTTGAAACATTACGGGATAACGTTTTGAAAACAAAACTGATAACAGTTTGATAACAGTACTGAAAACAGGGGTTGATAACAACTTTTTTGATAGTTTGAAAACATTCTGATAACAGTGTTAAATAAAGAAATAATAAGAGGCTGAAACAGTACTGTTTAACATGCTGATAACAGTACTGAAACAGTGCAATAAAAAGTACTGTTTATATTTTTTTGATAACAGAAATGATAACAGTGTTGATAACAGAAACTGAAAACAGTGTTGTAACATACTGTTATAGTGTTGATAACAGTACTGATAACATTTGTTGATAACAAACTGATAACAGTTTTTTGATAACGGGACTGAAACAGTGCGATAACAGTACTGTTGACAGTGTTGATAACATACTGTTGACAGTGCTGATAACAAAACAAACAGTCCTGAAAACCCATTTTCCCTGAAAAAGGGGGAAAAAACTGATAACAGTACTGATAACGTGCGATAACAGTACTGTTGACAGTTTTTAAATAACAGAAATTTTTGACATTTGGTTGATAACAGAAAAACTTTTGGCCCATGTTGAAACAGACTGTTGACAGTTTTGATAAAAAGTACGGGTTTACAGTCCCCTGATAACAGAAACTGTTAAACATTTTGATAACAGTACTGTTTAACAAAAACTGATAACAGTACTGATAACAGGGCGGGGATAACAGTACTTTTGGGGACAATTTTTGTTTAACAGTACTGATGACATGCTGATAACAGTAATGTTGACGGGTGTTGAAAAACAGTATTGATAACAGGGGCGATAACAAACGGGATAACAGGCGATAACAGTACGGTGATAGTTTTTGATAACAGTACTTTTTGACGTTTTTGATAACAGAACTAAAGACAGTGCTGAAACAATACTGTAACTTTGCCAAAAACAGTACTGTTGCCCAGCATTGAAAACATGCTAAATAACAGGGGCTGATAACATACCGTTGAAAAGTGGTTGAAAACAGTACTGTTGACATTTCCCGATAACAGTACTGATAACATTGCTTTTTGACTTTGTTGATAACATTACTGTTGACAGTGCGAAAACAGTACTGAAAAACAGTGCTGTTGCCCAGTGTTGAAAACCCAGTACTGATGACAGTGCTGATAAAGTACTGATAACAGTACTGTTGACAGGTTGATAACAAAAACTTTGAAGTGCTATAACAGACTGATAACAGTGCTTTGAAAAAGTGTTGAAAACAGTACTGTTGACATTTGCATAACAGTACTGAAACATACTGACAACATTAAAAATTGAAAGTGTTGATAACAGTTTCCCTTTGGAGAGATTTCCCGGGGGGGTCAAGGGCCCCCGGCCCGGCCCTGTGACCGGGCCCCCTGGTGGATCAAAAGCCTGATCAACCCGGCTGTTGCGCTGGCCCGCACACAAACCAACGAACGAGCCCACAGCCTGGGTGGTCAGGAAACCCACTTTTGGGGGGCTTGTCCAGTGCCCCTTGAAAACTGCCCCGGGGGCTGTTTTGGTTTAAACCCCCCCTTTTGTTTTGCTGGGGGGCATTGGGAAAAGTCTCCCGGGGCCCCTGACACTTATTTAGGTCTCTTTTAAAGTGCTAGTTTACACCCCTGCCCTTTTATTGGGGGGAAAGTTGCTTTGTCCCCGCCCCAAATCTTTTGCTTTCGTAATGGGGTGATTTTCGTGTGGGCCAAATTCGGTACAGTCCCCCCTAGGATTTTTTCCCGGTGTATATAATCATGTATCCTCCCCCTGCGTTCCCGGGAAATAGGTTTAGGGGAAACCCCAAACTCCCCCCTAATTAGGTGTTTTTTCTCCGTTAAAGCGCCCCCGTGAAGGTTTTTTTGTACATTTTTTGGTCAGCAATTTCACCTGCCTTTTAAAAGGGGGCTGTTATGTGCAGCAATATTCCCCCGCCTAGATAGAACAAGTGACCCGAAAGTGTCATCATGGGGTTTTGGCCCCCCCTATTTTGAAGGTTCTCATTATTTCCTCCTTCATTTTTCTAGGCAGATTCGATTGAAACAATGTTATGGTCCTTGAAGGGGGGATCCTCCGACATGATCACTCCCAGGTCTTTGACGTTGGTGTTTCGCTCTATTTTGTGGCCAGAATTTGTTTTGTACTCTGATGAAGATTTAATTTCCTCATGTTTACCATATCTGAGTAATTGAAATTTCTCATCGTTGAACTTCATATTGTTTTCTGCAGCCCACTGAAAGATTTGGTTGATGTCCGCCTGGAGCCTTGCAGTGTCTGCAATGGAAGACACTGTCATACAGATTCGGGTGTCATCTGCAAAGGAAGACACGGTGCTGTGGCTGACATCCTTGTCTATGTCAGATATAAGGATGAGGAACAAGATGGGAGCGAGTACTGTGCCTTGTGGAACAGAGCTTTTCACCGTAGCTGCCTCGGACTTTACTCTGTTGACGACTACTCTCTGTGTTCTGTTAGTGAGGAAATTATAAATCCATCGACCGACTTTTCCTGTTATTCCTTTAGCACGCATTTTGTGCGCTATTACGCCATGGTCACACTTGTCGAAGGCTTTGCAAAGTCTGTATATATTACATCTGCATTCTTTTTGTCTTCTAGTGCATTTAGGACCTTGTCGTAGTGATCCAATAGTTGAGACAGACAGGAGCGACCTGTTCTAAACCCATGTTGCCCTGGGTTGTGTAATTGATGGGTTTCTAGATGGGTGGTGATCTTGCTTCTTAGGACCCTTTCAAAGATTTTTATGATATGGGATGTTAGTGCTATCGGTCTGTAGTTCTTTGCTGTTGCTCTACTGCCCCCTTTGTGGAGTGGGGCTATGTCTGTTGTTTTTAGTAACTGTGGGACGACCCCCGTGTCCATGCTCCCTCTCCATAGGATGGAAAAGGCTCGTGATAGGGGCTTCTTGCAGTTCTTGATGAACACGGAGTTCCATGAGTCTGGCCCTGGGGCAGAGTGCATGGGCATGTCATTTATCGCCTGTTCGGAGTCATTTGGCGTCAGGATAACATCGGATAGGCTGATACTGTGCTGATAACAGTGCTGATAGTGCTGATAACAGTGCAGATAACAGTGATGACAGTGCTTATAACAGTGCTGATGACAGTGCAGATAGCAGTGTTGATGACAGTGTTCATAACGGTGCTAACGACAGTGTTGATGGCACTGCTGACGTCAGCAGTCAGTGAAGTGCTGAATATAGCACCAGTGAGGAAGTAGACTTAATTCGTGTGTACACAATGCCACTTGCCAGTGACCAAACACAAGAAGGTCACCAGTTAGTGAACCCTAAAGGAGTAAATTTATTGATTATGTATCTCGAACTGGTTCACTAATTATGACCCCGAGAGTGTGTCAACATTTATTGCTGGTTTCGTAACTTCTCAGTACATTCTTATGTTAAACTGAGGAGTCAAGTGCAACGAGCAGCAGGAAAACTTAACATTGTTGACAGCATAAACATTGTGTTGACTGAAGATAAGATTTCGTTCGGATTTTTAACCCCGGAGGGTTAGCCACCCAGGATAACCCAAGAAAGTCAGTGCGTCATCGAGGACTGTCTAACTTATTTCCATTGTGGTCCTTAATCTTGTCCCCCAGGATGCGACCCACACCAGTCGACTAACACCCAGGTACCTATTTGCTGCTAGGTGAACAGGACAACAGGTGTAAGGAAACGTGTCGAAATGTTTCCACCCGCCGGGAATCGAACCCGGGCCCTCCGTGTGTGAAGCGGGAGCTTTAGCCACCAGGCCACCGGGCACCGGCCACAGTAACACCTAGGCTGCTAGACAAATAGAAAATTAACTACCCAGAAGATTAGACAAAGTAATTTGAAGTTTGTTAGTGGACTAACACATCAACTGGGTAAGAAAGAAGAGATAGTAATATAATAACTGAATAAGGAGTAGATAAACTGCAAACCCTAACTCTCTACACGAAGTAAATTAATTAATTATTAGTTGTTTATAGCATCAGGTAGAATTTATAAAGTTCAATAATAGATATAATCTTGTCCCACTTATGTTATATACCAGATTATGTACCAGATGCTGCCGTCCCCAAGGGGCAAGACAACAGTCCCCCAGGGGCAAGACAAGAGTCTCCTAGGGGCAAGAAAAGAGTCCCAAGGGCAAAATAACAGCTCCCAGGAGCAAGAAAACAGCTTCCAGGGGGCAAGACAACAGCCATAGAGGCAAGACAACAGCCCCAGGGGCAAGACAACAGTCCCCCAGGGGCAATACAACAGCCCCCATGGGAAGATAGCCTCTAGGGGCAAGACAACAACTCCGGGGGCAAGACAACAGTCCCCCAAGGGCAAGACAACATCCCCTAGGGGCATGATAGCCCCCAGGGGCAAGGCAACAGCCCCAGGGGCAAGACAACAGTCTTCCAGAGCAAGACAACAGTCTTCCAGGGGCAAGACAACAACGCCAGGGGCAAGATAACAGTCCCCCAGGGGCAAGACAACATCCCCTAGGGACATGACAGTCCCCCAGGGGAATAACAACCCCCAGGGGCAAGGCAACAGCCCCAGGGGCAAGACAACAGTCTTCTAGGGGCAAGACAACAGCCCCCAGGAGCAAGATAACAGCCTTCAGGGCCATGACAACAGCCCCTGGGCAGGAAGGTGTCATCTGTGACATCATTACGCTACTGAGGAGTGTAGCTGGTGACATCAAATTGACCAGAGCTGCGGTGAGATGAGGGAGGAAGAAGGAAGGGGAAGGATGGAAATACTGGAAAAGGATGAGAGGAGGGTAATAAAGGTAAGTGGCCCAACCACTTTGGCGCAAGTGGTACAGATATACTGCAGACTTGGATGGAATGGGATGAGGGACTTCGGTACATGGCTTCCAGGGAGGGGCGTCGAAGGCGGCGTCAGCAGAGAGTCAGGAAAGAAACTGGTGACATGTTATCAGAATTATGCAACACTTCACTCTGGGTCATTACCTTCGTCGTGGACAAATATTATTGGGTTATCAGTTCCCAAAACTAATATGAAGATTTTCACTCCATCTTGCTGACCAGCTGCCTGTGTAAAATATTATGGAGAATGGTAATTAACAAGTCACTGTACGTGTTGTCACAGTACTGTCACTGTCCTGTTGTACCTGTTTATACAAGATACCAGCTCTAGTTTTGTAAGTTATAGCATACAGAAAAATGAGGAATAAAGTCTTCAGATTTTTAGCTTTTAATTTACCATATATTCTTACCAGCACACTTATACATAAATATTTACAATATTTACAGCTGGAATATGAAATTATTATAAGTTTGAAAAGAGAAAGAGCAAGAGAGAGATAGAGAGATAGAGAGAGAGAGAGAGAGGGAGAGTATAAGTATAACTCTCACTGCTACAGCTTTAAACACTCATACAGAGAATAGTCTCCAGTAGTGTTAACCAGATCAAGGCTTGTGAGAGTCTGAAGGTTTGTAGGTAATTCTGCATGTGAGGAAGGTAAGTGCGCACTGAACCACCCTCTCTCACTTTCAACAAGCACAGTCTCCAACACATCACTTTCAACAAGTACAGTCTTAAACACATCACTTTCAACAAGTACAGTCTCCAACACATCACTTTCAACAAGCACAGTCTCCAACACATCACTTTCAACAAGCACAGTCTCCAACACATCACTTTCAACAAGCACAGTCTCCAACACATCACTTTCAACAAGCACAGTCTCCAACACATCACTTTCAACAAGCACAGTCTCCAACACATCACTTTCAACAAGCACAGTCTCCAACACATCACTTTCAACAAGTACAGTCTCCAACACATCACTTTCAACAAGTACAGTCTCCAACACATCACTTTCAACAAGCACAGTCTCCAACACATCACTTTCAACAAGTACAGTCTCCAACACATCACTTTCAACAAGTACAGTCTCCAACACATCACTTTCAACAAGCACAGTCTCCAACACATCACTTTCAACAAGTACAGTCTCCAACACATCACTTTCAACAAGCACAGTCTCCAACACATCACTTTCAACAAGCACAGTCTCCAACACATCACTTTCAACAAGCACAGTCTCCAACACATCACTTTCAACAAGCACAGTCTCCAACACATCACTTTCAACAAGTACAGTCTCCAACACAGTAGCGCACTGAACCACCCTCTCTCACTTTCAACAAGCACAGTCTCCAACACATCACTTTCAACAAGTACAGTCTCCAACACAGTAGCGCACTGAACCACCCTCTCTCACTTTCAACAAGCACAGTCTCCAACACATCACTTTCAACAAGCACAGTCTCCAACACAGTAGCGCACTGGACCACCCTCTCTCACTTTCAACAAGTACAGTCTCCAACACAGTAGCACACTGAACCACCCTCTCTCACTTTCAACAAGTACAGTCTCCAACACAGTAGCGCACTGGACCACCCTCTCTCACTTTCAACAAGTACAGTCTCCAACACAGTAGCGCACTGAACCACCCTCTCTCACTTTCAACAAGCACAGTCTCCAACACAGTAGCGCACTGAACCACCCTCTCTCACTTTCAACAAGCACAGTCTCCAACACAGTAGCACACTGGACCACCCTCTCTCACTTTCAACAAGCACAGTCTCCAACACAGTAGCGCACTGAACCACCCTCTCTCACTTTCAACAAGCACAGTCTCCAACACAGTAGCGCATGACCACCCTCTCTCACTTTCAACAAGCACAGTCTCCAACACAGTAGCACACTGGACCACCCCCTCTCACTTTCAACAAG
>NW_026508869.1:0-11800 GCF_026875155.1 Cherax quadricarinatus
GAGAAGGGGGAAATGGCCCCAAACCCTTTTGGGGGCCCTACTGGAGAGGGGGAAATCCCCCCCACCACAGAGGAAAAGAAAAGAGAAAGGAAGAGAAGAGAAAGGAGGGGGGGGGAAATTAGAACGACTAAAATGGCTGAGAGGAACTGACAAGGACACAGAAACAGGATGTTTAGAGATGGGACTCAGTGACAAGGGGTTTTCACAAAGAAGGAGACTCAGACGAGTCACAGGGATTTATTCTTCAGTCCAGATTTGGTCAAAAGGGGGACTAGTCTGGAGAGTGATGTACTAGAGGCAGGATTCCATAATGAGCTTGTTATATATGTTTTTGGAGCATGGCCTAGCACAATTAAAGGAGAGGGGGGCCAGGAGCTGTGGATCGATCACTGCAACCAAAATTTAAAGGGACCACACACACACACACACACACCCCCAACACACACACACCACAAACACACACACACACACACACACCACATACCACACACAGGAGCTGTGACTCTACCTTTGCAACCCCCAATTAAGTGAGTGCACACACAAATCACAGACATGGGCAGGAACTAGCGTTTTCTTACAAACCCAGCACAAGCTGCAAGCTGGAAGCAGAAGTTTTGTACCCAGTTGAGTAAAAGTTAGTGAACGAAGAAATGGGAAACCAAACGCTTTAAAAAAAAGGGTGGTGAAGCTGAGGAGGCAGAGCAAGTAGGGTGGGTGAGCAAAATAAAAATATAGCTGAGAGCTGATAATAAATGGGTGAAGTAGAAAAAAGTATTAGAGAAAAATAAAAGAATAGAAAAATTGAGGGCCACAGAAGAGAAGGTAATGCAGTAGCATGGAAGATCTAAGGAGACAGAGGAGTTGATGGAAAGGAAGAATGAGGTAAAATTCGAAAAAAAAAATTCAGCAGTGGGGAGACACAGGGTTAGTTAGAGAAGTTATAAAAAAATAACTTCCAGAAATGTTCTCAGGGGAAATGAGAGATGCAGGAAATTAGGAAGCAACAAAGGCCACTAATTATCAGCCAGTGAACTCTGAGGGACAGGAAATTGGAAGTGAGGAAAGTTCTCTCATTTTCAATTGTGTTCCGTAGCTTGATTCGAGGATACATAATGATAAATAGGTAGCAGATTAATGGGAACTTCAAAATATTATGAGTAAACAGTTGTTAAGGGCAAACTGAACCATTTAAAAATTCAAAAGGGTGAAGTGTTAGTCAAGAAAAAAATACTGCCCAGTCCCAAACTAACAATTGAGACAGAAATGACATGAGATTGAATCTTGAAACGGAAATTACTGTCAAGGCAGTCAGGCAGAAAGACTTGAGAATGAGTATCACGATTAGGGAGAGAACAAAGAAAGGAAAAGTACAGAGGGAGATATAAAAAAATATTAACAAAAAGAAAGCAGTAAATGTAAGGACATTGAAGGGCTCACCACCAGAAGTGCAAGACGCTCAGACCTTACAATCACATTCCAGTCATCATTCCCTTGCCCATATAAACCACAAACACTTGCACTATTTGCCACCCTATTGTCCATCCCGCTTGCTAAAACCCAGAACCTTTTTACTTCTAGACCAAGAGCATTTCACAGCCACCCTAGCGTTCCCCAAGCCCTTACTCTCTTCTTTCTCCCATCCTCCTTTCCTTGCAGTACCCACATTCACATCCAGACCTTTTGCAGTGCAATCCATCTCCACAAGATTCTCTCGCCTTTATTAACCACCACACACTCTCTTTACTCCCCTCAACCTCGTTTTCCCTTCCCACAGGGGCCAGGTAATACCAGGAGATCAGAAACCCAGGGTAACAAGAAGGAGAATTTATCATGATAGAACAAGGCAGAATAGAAATAGAATAACAAACAAGAGTGAAGAATGGAATGATCGTACAGTAGAAGGCATTTCCAGACTTCGTAGCACTCCTCTGATTCCAGATGCCACGAGATTATGAAGATATATATTAAACAGAGAAAGGAACCAGAAATAACTATAAATGAACCTGACATGGCGCATGATTGGCCTGACAAGTGCCTGTTTGAATTTAACCACAGCAAATGAAAAGTTATGAAAACTAGAGAGAGGCAAAGACCCGATACAGAGTTCATACTTCAGGGACAAAGACTGCAAACCTCACCCAAGAAATAGGACCTCGGGGTGAGCATGAGTACCGATACAGCGCACAGTGCTCAAAGCGACAGACAACTCTGCGGCAAATACACATCTGAATACAAACCTTTGATTAGCGTTTCAGAACTAGTGTTCGCGACATCATACACGGCCGGAAATTTTCAGCACCACTGTAGAACGCACGTCTGATTGTTATTGGATAGCTGCCACAGGATAGCACGCTCCCAGCCTCAGGCCTGAGTTATTCTTGCCACATTCCAGAGGCGTTTCTTTTCTCTTTCGTCGTCTGTCCATAATTATACAAAGAGGAAAATATCTACATTTCCCATCATGTCAGGAAAGGAAAGTCAATGAGAGACATGGTCATAACATACAAGATACTTGGAGATATCAACAAGTAGACAAGTACGGTGACAGTGCGGGTCCAACTTGTTGTTGTTGTTGTTGTTATTATATTATTATTATTATTATTATTATTATTATTATTATTATTATTATAATGAAGCATTAACTCCGTAAGAGAAAAGGAGACAATCAGATTCAGTGTTAGGAAGAGGAGAACAGGTGTAATCAGTTGAGGTAGCACTAGAACAGGTGTAATCAGTTGAGGTAGCACTAGAGACCAAATGGAAACCGAACACTGAAATAAACTGAGGAGGTGAGAGGCTCGTCTTCAGTTTATTGCAGTGAAAGAATGACGGGAAAACAGTGAAAACACTCCTAACAGTTTCATTCTCTCACGCAGTACATATAACTTATTAAAACTACTCCGACTGAGAATTTTTGTTTTTAATTAAAAAGTTTGATCATTAGAAAAGAGTGATATATTTTGAATTGGTGATAATGCAGGAAAAAAGGGGGCGAGAGTGAGAGAGGAAAAGAGAGAAGAGAGGAGAGAGAGAGAAGAGAGAGAGAGTGAGAGAGAGAGAGAGAGGAGCTAAAAGGACAGAAGACTTGTCAATGAGGGGGAAACTGGCACACACAGCTTCATGAGGAGGCTCTTGAAGGTCAAGTTCCGAGAAGTTTTAATGGACTCACTTTCAACCCACCCCCCCAACACAACACATCCAAATCGAGAGAGAGCGAGACATACAGTACACACAACACACACACTCTCGTCTTCTCCCTCTCGCTAACTCCTCTATCTCTCTCTCTCCTCCTTTCTCTCTCTCAATCCCCCCCCGTCCTTTCACCTTCTGTTTTACACGGGGATTGCCAAGGTTAGGGTAAGGATTCCTAACTTATGACAAGCTAAGAGCTGGGTATCTAGCATTCACTCATTTGAAAGCAATATTTATTGTTATTGAGACATACAGTAGGGAACATGATGAAGTTGGAGCCATCTGTGGGGGCAGTACTTTTCATTTGATCAACTGACGTTATCTGTTGGACATCATTATGCAGTACGAATGTGTTCCAATACTCGAGTCTTCCTGCGGGTATATATCTCAGATGAAGTGATGTTTTGGAGTAGGGTACAGCCAGAGTGAAGTGCTGCTTCTGCCCGTCTTGTGGTATAGAAGCTTGCTTCACGCTATCCTCGATGGATCCAAGTGTGGTACTTTGACAATATTAGCCTGTACATAACATAAGGCACCCCCACATCCCTCCTGTGTTGAAGATCTTCTGCTGACATGACAGAATCTATATCACCGGATGGGTCCAGGCGAAGAGATTGAGGACGTCTTGCTCTGTTCTATAATACTAGTCAAGCAGTCGCAGCATGAGAAGGGGGCAGGCGAACCAGAAGTGGAGCATCCTCAAGGTATGAGAGTACTCTCTCTTCTCTCTCTCTCGTCTTCTACTCATAATCACTCACTCCTTCTCTCTCATCTCCTCTCTCTCTCTTCTCACTCTCTTCACAATGCTTTTACAGATTGAGGTTTAGAATTCCTACATTTATTTACAAGCTAAGAGCTGTTACACCGGGTCGCATCGCTCACATGGTCAGCCTTTTTGTTATGAGACAATGCGAATTGAGATGGGATAAGTGGAGTCATCTGTGGGGATCGATTCATTTGATCAACCTATTGTTTTTGTCATCGTTGTCATTACGCTCTACTAACATATTCTAGTCTCTAGTCATCCGAAGAATAAATGATCTCAGATGAATTGATGGTCTTGAGAATAGCACAGCATAGGTGTAGATGGCGTTGCTACTATTTTCCTGTTGTATGGAAACAGTCTTCTCGTTGTCCCAGAGTGGAGCCAAGATATGGTACCTTGACAACTTGGCCTTGGAGCACATGATAGTAAGAAGCTGTTCCACATCCTTCCTGTGATTGAAGGTTCTAACTGAGAATACAGATCTGTCCCCAGCGGGGTCGAGGTGAAAGAAGATAACTCGTCTATCTTTTTTCCTTATTCCGTCAGGAAATTTTAGGTTAGACTGGAGACAGGCAGTCCAAGAAAGTGAAGCATACTCAAAGTGTGAGCGTATTTGTGCCTCATACAGAGTCTTTGCAGCCTCTACTCTCGAGTAAATGCGAGATACGTCTAAGTGATGTAGGCATTATGGTCACATAGTTTATAAGATTTGAAACTTGGTTCAAAATGACTTAAGAAATCGTAATGACACGATTGCAAATAAACCATACCCCCGGCCGGGATTGAACCCGCGGTCATAGAGTCTCAAAACTCCAGCCCGTCGCGCTAGCCACTAGACCAGCTAGCCACAATAAGATTCATCCAACTAGGTATATTTCTACACCATAGGAAAGTTAGCACAGGCACCTCTGTGACCACAAATGCAAGTTTTTACAGACGAATCTCCAGCTAGCGTGGCCGTGACGAACTCTAGCTCAGTGAAGGGACTTTGACTAGAGTGTCGTCACGCCACGCTAGCTGGTGATTCGTCTGAAAAACTTGCATTTGTATGGTCACAGAGGTGCTGTGCTAACTTTCCTATGGTGTAGAAATATACCCTATTGGATGAATCTTATTGGGCTAGCTGGTCTAGTGGCTAGCGCGACGGCTGGATTTTTTGAGACACATGACCCGCGGGTTCAATGCCGGCCGTGGGGGTAGGGTTTGGTTTCAAAATAATTAATTTGTGTGATTTAAATTTTCACTCCAACGATGTCGATCCCATCCCGAGGATATTGAACACTCTCCACCATTCGTCCTTGCCACTTAAAACAAGAGTGTTACTGTGATGTGCCTAGAAACCATCAACCTGTAAAATTCTAGAAGCAAATTAACCCTCCTCATATTCCTCAGACTGTAAACTGCATTTTTTTTTTTTATTCGCCGGTATCTCCCGGCCCGAGTCTTTTCCAAGTAGTGTGACCCCGGCCTTGCTCCGCTACTGGGAGTGTCTCGAGACTTAAGTCTCCCATGGGAGGAGGGTACAAGTATACCCCCCCCCCCTCATCTTTGGGACCAACTGTCCCCAGGCCTAAGCCCATTCCCGCCGCTCACGGGGCGCGTAGGAGAATAAAGGCCCCTTAGGCCTCTGTTCCTGCCAGCTGCCCCCCCTAAAAGGGCCGTGGGGGATGGCAAGGTCTATGGCTGCAAGATGGTAGCAAGCTCCTGTAAACTGATGATTAATGGTAACTGAGAACACTGGCATTACCTCGTACTTGGAATAAGTAAATGTCATATACAGTCATCTGCATAAATGGCATAAAAACCACATTCTGGGATGAGGTTGAAAAAGGTCTTAAGTAGACATTCAGGCAGCTTTTTTTCACACTGTTTCGTCGCTCGAATTGGCGTTGAAGATCTATGCTGATGGTAATCGGCACTAAGGAGGCATAGTGCAGGCAGAGATTTTTAGTGCTTGCAGTTTGCCGGAGTCCCTAGTGTCATACTTGGTTGAAAGTACCCAGCCTGTGACTCGTGCCACATAGTGACAGGTTCAACAGCAGAGTGGCGCTTTTCTGAGCTAAGTGGGACAATCCCAAAGAAGAGTTGGAGTCGAAAACTGAGTTATTTGTCGGAAGATTGTTTAAAAAATCTTTCCTAGTGAGTGACAAGAGTGACACTGGTCTTAGTTGCAGATTTCCGCTTAATTCGTTTATGAGCAGGACTGCATTTTCTGCTTTCCAATAGAGAATTCATTTACATTGTGCTGGCATTGCTGATAGTTGCGAGTTAGAATGATGCTAGTGGTGTGGCACATTAATAAGCAAAATTGAGCTTATCACCTTATCTGGGTCCACAGCCTTTCTTGGTCCACTTATTGGTCACAACGACAACTTTGACACAGTTCTGCGGCTAGTCCAGGATGTCCCTTGCTGGATCAGGATTTGCATCTGGCAAGAAAATGGGGGGTGAAAAACAAAGTGTTCTGCAGACGGTCAGCTTTCCTTTAGACTGACTAGTCGAGGTCCACATCCTGCGATTCTTTGAGTGAGGATAATTTTCGTCCAGAAATGAAATAACCTTGTCCGATACCTTGACCAAGGACCAGCAGGTTTTGAAACCCACTCTAACCTGATGAATGCAGTTTCTTTTTAAATGTCAGCCCTCACATGACAGAGGGCTATTTTTTGGCTTATTTTTCTGACAGGCTTGCCGGGAGGTACCTGCCTTTTATACTCTTTTCCAATCCGGGTCTTACCTGTAGCGGCCTCTTGTCAACGAAAGCCGAATCAAAGGCTATTTGAAGGATATCTCTCTCCTCTCCTCTAAAATATATAATATATATATATATATATATATAATATATATATATATATATATATAAATATATATAAATATATATATTTTTTTATTATCACACTGGCCGATTCCCACCAAGGCAGGGGGGGCCCGAAAAAGAAAAACCCTTTCACCATCATTCACTTCCATCCGCTTGCCAAAGGGTGCTTTTCCTACAGTTTTTAAACTGCAAAAATTAACACCCCTCCTTCAGAGGCAGGCACTGTACTTCCCATCTCCAGGGCTCAAGCCGGCCTCCGGTTTCCCTGAAACCCCCTTTATAAATTTTCCTTTCTCACCCCAACAGCACGTCAAGTATTAAAAACCATTTGTCCCATCACTCCTACAACACGCTCATGCATGCCTGCTGGAAGTCCAAGCCCCCCCCGCACACAAAACCTCCTTTAAACCCCTCCCCCCAAAACCCTTTTCCCAGGCCGACCCCTACCCCCCCCCCTTCCTTCCCTACAGACAGATACACTCTTTAAATCATCTGTTTCGCTCCATTTTCTCTACATGTCCGAACCACCTCAACAACCCTTCCTCACCCCCCTGGACAACAGTTTTTTTGGGAATCCCCCCACCCCTCCTAATTTCCAAACTAAAGAAATTTTCCCGCATTAATTCACACCACCATTGCCCCAACATAATCCCCCTGCCCCTTTCCCGCCTTTTTTCCTCGCTGCAAATTCATCACCCCGCTTCACACCCATATAAAGCGTGGTAAAACTATACTCTCATACATTTTCCCCTCTTTCCTCCAAGGACAAAGTTCTTTGTCTCCACAACTCCTAATGCACAACTCACTCTTTTTTTTTCCCCATCAATTCTTGATTCACCTTTATCTTTTATAGACCCATCCGCTGAAAACCTCCACTCCAAATATCTGAAAACTTTTAAACCTCCCCCATACTCTCCCCCCTCCAATCTGAATTCAAATCTTTCATCCCCTAATCTTTTTGTTATCCTCATAACCTTACTCTTTCCCGTATTCACCTTTAATTTTCCCCTTTTTTTGCACACCCCACCAAATTTTAAAACCACCAAACTCTGCAACTTCTCTTCAGAAACTTTCCCCCGAAACACAGTGTCATCGCAAAAGAAAACCCGTGGGCAACCCCCACTTTGGTGTGTTTCTTTATCCCTTTTTAAATCCACCCTCTTGCCAAGACCCCCGCATTTACTTCTCTTACAACCCATCTTAAAAAAATATTAAACAAACCACGGTGACATCACACCCTCCTTGTCTAAGGCCTACTTTTACCCGGGGAAAAAAATTTCCCCCCTTTTCCCAAAAAACTCAACTTGAGCCTCACTATCCTCGTAAAAAATCTTCACTGCTTTCAGTAACCTACCTTCCTACACCAAAAAACACTTGCAACATCTGCCAAATGCCCCCCTATCCAAACCCGTCAACCCTTTTCCAAATCCATAAATGCCACCAAAAACCTCTTTAAACCTTATCTAAATACTGTTCCCCTTTTATGGTTTCAAATGTAAACACCTGGTCCCCACACCCCCTTTTCCTTTTTCCCAAAGCCTCCTTTTTCACTCTATCCTATTTTTCCTCTTACCTCTTAATTCTTTCAATTTTAACTCTTTCCCTACCTTTAACCCCGGGACAATCAACAGACTTATTTCCCCCCATAATTTTTGCACTCCCCTTTATCCCCTTTGCCCCTTTTTAAAAAAAACTATTCATCTCCCTGCCAATCCCTAGGGACCTTTCCCCCTTCCATACATTTATTAAATTAAAATTTCACCCAAACCCCCTCCCCAAAAATATATCCCCCCCGCTTTTTAACAAATTTTTTTTCTTTATCCCTCAATCCCCGGGTGCCTTTAAACCCCCTTTCATTTTCCCACGCCCAAAGAACTTCCCCCCCCAAACTCACAAATGGGTCTTTCCCCAATCCCACAAGAAAGTTATTCCCCCTTGCCCTTTAAAACGAAATCACACTTCCCTATCTTCATCAACATTTTAAAAATTTCCTCAAAAATTCCTTTCCATCTTCCCCAATTTCCTCTAACCCCTCCATTTAATAAAACCCCCTCTCCTATTTTTAACCCGAAAAAATTTCCCTTTTTTCCCCTGGGTTTTTAACTTTTAAACCCCACTCCCCCAAAAATTTTTCTTAAATTTTAACAAAATTTGTTGAAAACATCCACCCACTCTCTCATTTGCCTCTTTTTTTTCATTTCTTTAAACCCTCCTTAAAATTCTCTCTTTTCTCCTAAACTTTTTCCCCCCATTGCACACTTCACTTTGTAAAAACTTTTCATTTGCTAACTTTTTTTCCCTTACTAAATCTCTTTTTTCATCATCATCCCCCAATCGCTCCTCTTCCCTCCCGCACCCACTTTCCCTTAAAACCCCCAAACTTCTGCCCGAACACTCAACACTACATTTTTTAAAAAAAAACCCCAACCTCTTTGAACCCCCTTGCCTATGCTCTCATTAGCCCATCTATCCTCCCAAAACGTTTATATCTTACCCAACTGCCTCCTCTTTTAGTTTTTTAAACCTTCACCTCTCCTTCCCTGATGCTTCTATTCCCCCTTGTATCCCATCTACCTTTTACTCTCAGTGTAGCTACAACTGGGAAAAATGATCAAAATAACTGTGGCCCCCTATAAAAGTACATCCTGGTCTAAATCAAAATCCTTTTTTCTACCAAAACATAATCCCCCAAACTTCGCATTTCGCCCTAACTTTTATCGTTATACTTATTTATCCCCTTTTTCTTAAAATATGGGAAAAACTATAACTAAACCCCCTTTCTATAAAAAAGTTTTTTAAAGGGCTCCCCTTATCATTTACAAACCCGGGAACCCCAAACTTACCCACCACACCCCCTCAAAAATTTTTCTCCTACTTTAGCATTCAGTTTCCCCCACCACAATTTTCCCCTCCACTTGGTTTTTAAAAGGGCCCCAACATTCACTTAACATCTCCCAAAAACTCTCTCTCCCCCTCTGCATACCTCTCTTCTCCAAAGGGGCATACACGCTTTTTATGACCCACTTTTCCTTTCCCATCCAAAAACCTTTTCTTTAACCCCCATAATTCTTGAATTTTCACATTCATATTCTCTTTTCCCCCTTCCATAAACTTAATTTTTTAACATTTCCCCTAACCCTTTTTTTGCTCTAACTCTCTCCGATTTCCTCCCGATTTTAAAACCCATTTATTTCCCCCCCACTGAAACTCTCCTTTCCCCCTTCCCCTTTGTTTCGCTTTGGGGCCCGGACAAACCAACTTTTTTTTCTTTCATAACCCTCAGCAATCATTTTTGGGGTTTTTTTTGTCATCCGGGACTACTCCACGCACATTAAGCAACCCCGTTTTTTTAAAAATTTTTTTTCTTCTCTTTTTTTTGTAAATTTTTATAAAGGAGAAGGGGGTTTCTACCCCCTTTCTATATATATATATATATATATTCTATTTTATATATATAATATATATTAAAAAATTTTATATATTATAATAAAATCAAAATATATATATATATATCTATATATATATCAATATATTTTCTATTTATAACTATATATATCAAAATATATATATATCTAAAATATATCTATATATATCTAAATATATCTAAAAAATATCTATAAATAACTATATATATCATATATATCTATATATATAATCTATATATCTATATATATCTAATATATATCTAATATATATATAAAAAATATATCAAAAAAAAATATCTATAAAATTATATAAAATATATATTTTCTATATAAAATATCATAAATATATATCTATATATATATATATCTATATATATCTTTTATAATATATATTTTCATATCTAAAATATATCATAAAATAATATATATACATATATAATCTATAATATCTATATATATATATATTATAAAATCTAAATATAATAATTATTAAATATACCCATATATAATTTAAAAACTATAAATATATATATATAAATAAATATATATATATATATATATATATATATCTATATATATAAATATATATAAAATATATATATATATAAAATAATTTTAAAAAAAATTTTATTTGGGGGTATATAAAAAATAATAAATAGATATATATATAAAATATATATAGATATAATATAAAGATAATATATAATATATATATATGGGTAAAATATAATATATAGAAAATATATATAAAATATAGGAAATATATAAAATATAAAGATATATATATAAAATATGATATATATATATATATATATAAAAATTATATATTATAGATTTATATATATAAATTAATATAATATATATAAAAAATAGTTTATAATATATATATAAAAATATATATATAAAAGATATAGAAAAATATATAATTTAAAATTAAAAAATAGATATATATTTAGATATATATATATATTTTAGATATAAAAATATATATATATATATATAAAATAAAATTTTATATTTATATATATAAAATATATAAATATATAAACTATATAAAAAAAATAGACTATAAAATTAAAACTAATCAAAATAATATAATTTTAAAAATCTATATTAAAATATATAAAAATCTCCAAAAATAAAATATATAGATATTTTTATAAAAAAAGAAAAAAATAAAGTAAAATTTAATATTATAAAAATCAAAAGATTATAATGTTTTAAAAAAATATTATATATATAAAAGTTTTTTTTTTGGGGGTTTTTTTTTTGTTGTTTTTGGTTTATTTTGTTTTAAATTTAATTTTTATTGAAATTGATTTTTAATATATTTATAGAAAATTTATACTATTTTTTAATATAAATATAATTTTATATATATATATAATATATATATATATATATATATAGATAATTATATAATTTTATATATAAAATTTTATAATAAAATATATATTTTAAAATATATAGGGTAAATATATATATATAATATATTTAAAATTATAAAAAATATATATAATAAATATATATATATATATAAAATATATATATCAAAAATAAAATATTATATTTATATAAATTAAAAAAATTTTAAAATTA
>NW_026508870.1:0-13752 GCF_026875155.1 Cherax quadricarinatus
AATCCCCCTGGTCATCCTACAGACGTGGCAGAGCGATTTTTTATGGGGACATGAAATTTTTAAAGGTAAATTTTTTGCCCCCAAAATACCACTCCTTCCGCAGCCCATGGACCAGCAGGTTATTGCAAACTTCAAAAAAACTGTACAAAAAAAGCTCTGTTGAAAGGTGCTTTGTAGTGACCTCAGAAATCAACTGACTTAAGAGAGTTTTGGAGAGAGCACTTTAATATCATCATTGTGTAAACCTTAAGGTAAGGCTTGGGAGCGAGTGACTAAGAAGACCTTGAACTCTGCTTGGAAGAAACTGTGGCCAGAATGTGTAGACAAAAGGGATTTTGAAGGGTTTGAGGCTAACCCTGAGAGGATTATGCCAGTTGAGGAATCCACTTTGGCATTGGGAAAGTCCTTAGGGTTGGAGGTTAGTGGGGATGATGTGGAAGAGTTGGTGGAGGAGGACAATGAAGAACTAACCACTGATGAGCTGAAAGATCAACTTCAACAGCAAGAGGCCAGACCTGAGGAAACTGGTTCAGAGGAGGGGAGAGAGAAATTGAAGAAGTTGCCTACTACAAAGATTAAGGAAATCTGTGCAAAGTGGCTTGAAGTGCAACCTTCATGGATGAAAATCACCCTCACACAGCTATTGCAAGCCATGTGGTGATTATTACACTGACAATGTTGTGAAACACTTTAGGGAAGTCATAAAGGAACGAGAGGTACAGGCCACTATGGACAGATATGTTGTGCAACAGAAGTCCAGTGACTCTGAAGCTGGTCTAGGGGCATTAAAAGAAGAAGGGAAGTAACCCCAGAAAAGGACTCGACACCTCAAGTCTTAATGGAAGGGGATTCCCCTTCTAAACACTAACACTCTCTCTCCCCTCCTCCCATCCCATCAATCATCACCAGATCTTCAATAAAAGTAAGTGTCATGTAATTGTGCATGCCTTTTTCAGTTTGTGTGTATTAAAATTAACATTTCATGTGGTAAATAAAAATTTTTTTTTTCATACTTTTGGGTGTCTTGCACGGATTAATTTGATTTCCATTATTTCTTATGGGGAAAATTCATTCGCACACCGAACATTTCGAATAACAGCCAGCCCTCTTGCACGGATTAAAGTCGCTATGCGGGGGTCCACTATATATATATGTATATATATATATTATTTTATTTATATAAAAATGTATAAATATTATATATATATTATATATATATTTATATATAATTTATTATTATATAGTATATTTTTTTTTTTATTTTTTTGTTATTATCATCACCGGCCGATTCCCTCCAAGGGAGGGTGGCCCGACGAAAAAGAAAAACTTTTACCATCATTCCACTCCATCACTGGGCTTGCCAAAAGGGTGCTTTACACTTCAGTTTTTAAACTGAAAAATTAACACCCCTCCTTCAGAGTGCAGGCACTGTACTTCCCATCTCCAGGACTCAAGTCCGGCCTGCCGGTTTCCCTAAATCCCTTCTTTAAATGTTACTTTGCTCACACTCCAACAGCACGTAAAAGTATTAAAAACCATTTGTCTCCATTCACTCCTATCAAACACGCTCACGAAATTCCCTGTTTGGAAGTCCAAGCCCCTGCACAAAAAACCCTCCTTTACCCCCCCCCTCCACCCTTCTAGGTGACCCCTACCACGCCTTCCTTCCACTACAGACTGATACACTTTGAAGTCATTCTGTTTCGCTCCATTCTCTCTACATGTCCGAACCACCTAAAACAACCCTTCCTCACCCCTCTGGACAACAGTTTTGGTAATCCCGCACCTCCTCCTAACTTCCAAACTACGAATTCTCTGCATTATATTCACACCACACATTGCCCCAGACATGACATTCCACTGCCTCCAGCCTTCTCCTCGCTACAAACATTCATCACCCCGCCTCACACCCATATAAGACTTTTGGTAAAACTATACTCTCATACATTCCCCTCTTTGCCTCCAAGGACAAAGTTCTTTGTCTCCACGGGACCCCCTAAGTGCACCACTCACTCTTTTTCCCTCATCAATTCTATGATTCCACCTCATCTTTCATAGACCCATCTGCTGACACGCCCCACTCCCAAATATCTAAAATACGTTCACCCCCTCCATACTCTCTCCCTCCAATCTGATATTCAATCTTTCATAAACCTAATCTTTTTGTTATCCTCATAACCTTACCCCTTTCCTGTATTCCCCTTTTTAATTTTTTCTTTTGCACCCCCTACCAAATTCATCCACCAATCTCTGCAACTTCTCTTCAGAATCTCCCAAGAGCACAGTGTCATCAGCAAAGAGCAGCTGTGACAACTCCCATTTGTGTGTGATTCTTTATCTTTTAACTCTGCCTCTTGCCAAGACCCTCGCATTTACTTCTCTTACAACCCCATCTATAAATATATTAAAAAAACCACGGTGACATCACCATCCTTGTCTAAGGCCTACTTTTACTGGGAAAAAATTTCCCTCTTTCCTACTTACTCTAACTTGAGCCTCACTATCCTCGTAAAAAACTCTTCATGCTTTCAGTAACCTACCTCCTACACCATACACTTGCAACATCTGCCACATTGCCCCCCTATCCACCCCGTCATACGCCTTTTCCAAATCCATAAATGCCACAAAGACCTCTTAAGCCTTATCTAATACTGTTCACTTATATGTTTCACTGTAAACACCTGGTCCACACACCCCCCACCTTTCCTAAAGCCTCCTTGTTTTATCTGCTATCCTATTCTCCGTCTTTTCTCTTAATTCTTTCAATTATAACTCTACCATACACTTTACCAGGTACACTCAACAGATTATCCCCCTATAAATTTTTTCACTCTCTTTTATCCCCCTTTTCTTTATTTCAAAGGAACTATGCATGCTCTCTGCCAATCCCTAGGTTTCCTTACCCTCTTCCATACATTTATTAAATAATTGCACCAACCACTCCAAAACTATATCCCCACCTGCTTTTAAACATTTTTATCTTTATCCCATCAATCCCGGCTGCCTTACCCTCTTTCATTTTACCTACTGCCTCACGAACTTCCCCCACACTCACAACTGGCTCTTTCCCACTCCTACAAGATGTTATTCCTCCTTGCCCTAACACGAAATCACAGCTTCCCCATCTTCATCAACATTTAACAATTCCTCAAAATATTCCTTCCATCTTCCCAAAAAACCTCTAACTCTCCATTAATAACTCTCCTCTCCTATTTTTTTAATGACAAATCCATTTTTTCTCTAGGCTTTCTTTAAATTGTTAATCTCACTCCAAAACTTTTTCTTATTTTCAACAAAATTTGTTTTATAACATCTCACCCATATATATATATATTATATATTATATATATATATATATATATATATATTATATATATATTATATATATATATATATTTTTTTTTTTTTATTATCACACTGGCCGATTCCCACCAAGGCAGGGTGGCCCGAAAAAGAAAAACTTTCACCCTCATTCACTCCATCACTGTCTTGCCGAAGGGTGCTTTACACTACAGTTTTTAAACTGTAAATTAACACCTTTCAGAGTGAGGCACTGTACTTCCCATCTCAGACTCAAGTCGGCTGCCGGTTCCTGAACCCCTTCATAAATGTTATTTGCTCACCCCAAACAGCCGTCAAGTATTAAACTTTTTCCCATTCACTCTTCAAACCACGCTCATGCATGCCTGCTGGAAGTCAAGGGGCCCTCGACACAAAACCTCCTTTACCCCCTCCCTCCACTTTTCCTAGGCCGACCCTACCGCTTCTTCCACTACAGACTGATACACTCTGTCTCATAAACACGTGATAACAGGGTTTTTCCACTCTAAACCACTTTGGTCACACTTACAGACAGCACATGCTATATATATCATTCATCTGGTTTTTTCCTTTTCTAAATAGCTTTTTTTTATTTCTTCTATTGCCCATGGGGAAGTGGAAAGAATCTTTCCTCCGTAAGCATGCGTGTCGTGGAGGGCGACTAAAATGCGGAGCAATGGGCTAAAACCCTTTCCTGTAGACTTTAAAAATAGAAAAAAAACTTTATAAAATGGTATTAAATGTGCGTGGATGTAGTGGTGACAAGAAACAGATGATTTGATGTTATGAATGAAAAAAGTTGGATTTGGCCCTACGAAACAATGAAGGGGGTAGGAGAGTATTGTTGGGGAAAAAAATATATATATTATATATTTATATAAATATATATTATATTTAAATTTATTATATAATATATAAGGTAGGTTGGTAGACAGCAACCCCCAGGGAAGTACTACCGTCCTGCCAGATGACTGTTGAAACAGAAACCTGTAACTGTTTTGCATGATGGTAGGATTGCTGGTTCCTTTTTCTGTCTATAAACACGCTAGATAACAGGGATATCTTGCTACTCCTACTTACACTTTGGTCACACTTCACAGACACGCACATGCAATTATTATATATACATAATCTAGGTTTTTCTCCTTTTTCTACATAGCTCTTGTTCTTTCTTTATTCTTCTATGTCATGGGAAGTGGAAAAGAATTTTTCCTCCGTAAGCTTTGGTGTGTTGAGGCACGAAATCCGGGAGAAATGGCTGTAACCCTTCCTGTTAAATTTACTAAAAAAGGGGAAGAAAACTTTATAAAAATGGGATGCTTAATTTTCGTGGATGTAGTGCGGATGACAAGAAACAGATGATTGCTGATGTTATGAATGAAAAAAAAGTTGGATGTCCTGGCCCTAAGCGAAACAAAGCTGAAGGGGGTAGGGGAGTTTCGGTGGGGGGGAAATAAATGGAATTAAATCTGGAGTTATCTGAGAGAGTTAGAGCAAAGAAGGGTAGCAGTAATGTTGAATGATCAGTAGGGAAAGGGAGAAAAGAGAATATGAATGTGAAAATGCAAGAATTAGTGGTTTTAAAGTAAAAGTTGGATGCGAGAAGTGGGTCATAATAAGCGTGTTTTGCACCTGGAAAAGGAGGAATGCAGAGGAGAGAGAGAGATTTTGGGAGATGTTAAGTGAATGTTAGGAGCCTTTGAACCAAGTGAGAGAGTAATTGTGGAGGGACCTGAATGCAAAAGTAGGAGAAACTTTTAGAGAGGGTGTGGTAGGTAAGTTTGGGGTGCCAGGTGTAAATGATAATGGGAGCCCTTTGATTGAACTTTGTATAGAAAGGGGTTTAGTTATAGGTAATACATATTTTAAGAAAAAGAGGATAAATAAGAAACCAAGATATGATGTAGGGCGAAATGACAGTAGTTCGTTGGATTATGTATTGGTAGATAAGACTGTTGAGTAGACTTCAGGATGTACATGTTTATAGAGGGGCCACAGATATATCAGAACACTTTCTAGTTGTAGCTACACTGAGAGTAAAAGGTAGATGGGATACAAGGAGAATAGAAGCATCAGGGAAGAGAGAGGTGAAGGGGTTTATAAACTAAAAGAGGAGGCAGTTAGGGAAAGATATAACAGCTATTGGAGGATAGATGGGCTAATGAGAGCATAGGCAATGGGGTCGAAGAGGTATGGGGTAGGTTTTAAAAAAGTAGTGTTAGAGTGTTCAGCAGAAGTTGTGGTTACAGGAAAGTGGGTGCGGGGGGGAAGAGGAGCGATTGGTTGGAATGATGATGTAAGGGAGAAAAGTTAGCATATGAGAAGTTTTTACAAACTAGAAGTGATGCAAGGAGGGAAGAGTATATTGAGAAAAAGAGAGAGGTTAAGAGAGTGGTGAAGCAATGTAAAAAGAGAGCAAATGAGAGAGTGGCGAGATGTTATCAACAAATTTTGTTGAAAATAAGAAAAAGTTTTGGAGTGAGATTAACAAGTTAAGGAAGCCTAGAGAACAAATGGATTGTCAGTTAAAAATAGGAGAGGAGAGTTATTAAATGGAGAGTTAGAGGTATTGGGAAGATGGAGGGAATATTTTGAGGAATTGTTAAATGTTGATGAAGATAGGGAAGCTGTGATTTTGTGTATAGGGCAAGGAGGAATAACATTCTTGTAGGAGTGAGGAGAGCAGTTGTGAGTGTGGGGGAAGTTCGTGAGGCAGTAGGTAAAATGAAAGGGGTAAGGCAGCCGGGATTGATGGGATAAAGATAGAAATGTTAAAAGCAGGGGGGGGATATAGTTTTGGATGGTTGGTGCAATTATTTAATAAATGTATGGAAGAGGGTAAGGTACCTAGGGATTGGCAGAGAGCATGCATAGTTCCTTTGTATAAAGGCAAAGGGGACAAAGAGAGTGCAAAAATTATAGTGGGATAAGTCTGTTGAGTTACCTGGTAAAGTGTATGGTAGAGTTATTATTGAAAGAATTAAGAGTAAGACGGAGAATAGGATAGCAGATGAACAAGGAGGCTTTAGGAAAGGTAGGGGGTGTGGACCTGGTGTTTACAGTGAACATATAAGTGAACAGTATTTAGATAAGGCTAAAGAGGTCTTTGTGGCATTTATGGATTTGGAAAAGGCGTATGACAGGTGGATATGGGGGCAATGTGGCAGATGTTGCAGGTGTATGGTGTAGGAGGTAGGTTACTGAAAGCAGTGAAGAGTTTTTTACGAGGATAGTGAGGCTCAAGTTAGAGTATGTAGGAAAGAGGGAAATTATTCCAGTAAAAGTAGGCCTTAGACAAGGATGTGTGATGTCACCGTGGTTGTTTAATATGTTTATATATGTATAGAGGTTGTAAGAGAAGTAAATGGACAGGGTGGAGTTAAAAGATAACAAATCACACAAAGTGGGAGTTGTCACAGTTGCTCTTTGCTGATGACACTGTGCTCTTGGGAGATTCTGAAGAGAAGTTGCAGAGATTGGTGGGATGAATTTGGTTAGGGTGTGCAAAAGAGAAAATTAAAAGTGAATACAGGAAAGAGTAAGGTTATGAGGATAACAAAAATATTAGGTGATGAAAGATTGGATTTAAGATTGAAGGGAGAGGGAGTATGGAGGAGGTGAATGTATTCAGATATTTGGGAGTGGACGTGTCAGCGGATGGGTCTATGAAGGATGAGGTGAATCATAGAATTGAATGAGGGGAAAAAGTGAGTGGTGCACTTAGGAGTCTGTGGAGACAAAGAACTTTGCCCTTGGAGGCAAAGAGGGGAATGTATGAGAGTATAGTTTTACCAACGCTCTTATATGGGTGTGAAGCATGGGTGATGAATGTTGCAGCGAGGAGAAGGCTGGAGGCAGTGGAGATGTCATGTCTGAGGGCAATGTGTGGTTTGAATATAATGCAGAGAATTCGTAGTTTGGAAGTTAGGAGGAGGTGCGGGATTACCAAAACTGTTGTCCAGAGGGCTGAGGAAGGGTTGTTGAGGTGGTTCGGACATGTTGAGAGAGAATGGAGCGAAACAGAATGACTTCAAGAGTGTATCAGTCTGTAGTGGAAGGAAGGCGGGGTAGGGGTCGGCCTAGGAAAGGTTGGAGGGAGGGGGTAAAGGAGGTTTCGTATGCGAGGGGCTTGGACTTCCAGCAGGCGTGCGTGAGCATGTTTGATAGGAGTGAATGGAGATGAATAGTTTTTAATACTTGACGTGCTGTTGGAGTGTGAGCAAAGTAACATTTATGAAGGGGCTCAGGGAAACCGGCTGGCTGGACTTGAGTCCTGGAGATGGGAAGTACAGTGCCTGCACTCTGAAGGAGGGGTGTTAATGTTGCAGTTTAAAAACTGTAGTGTGAAGCACCCTTCTGGCAAGACAGTGATGGAGTGAATGATGGTGAAAGTTTTTCTTTTTCGGGCCACCCTGCCTTGGTGGGAATCGGCCAGTGTGATAATAAAAATAAAAAAAAATATATATATATACATGTTATATATAATATATATATATATATATATATATATATTATATATATATAAAATATTAAAATTATAAATATATATTATATATATATTATATATATATTATTATATATATATACATGTATATATTTTTTTTTTATTATCACACTGGCCGATTCCCACCAGGCAGGGTGGCCCCAAAAGAAAAAACTTTCACCATATTCACTCCCCATCATATATATATATATTATCAGCAGGGCCCCGCTTTACGGCGTTTCGCTTTACGGCGTTCCGATATAGGACATTTCAAATTATGACCAAAACTCGCTATAACAGCTCCCCCACCTGTCTTTCTAATACGGTCACAGCGGCCACCGAGTTTGTTGACATTCTCCCTGAGCACATCTCCTTATTATGTCTGGAAACTTTCCTAATTTTTCATGTGTTTTAAGTTATTGTATATTTTTTATTATTGTACTTGATAATTAAACTTGTGTACACCTGTACCTAAATAAACTCCACACTGTGCTGGCATGTTGGTACACATTAAAATCACTAGAGTCTCTCTACTCTTGTGCATTATAATAATAATTATAATAATAATAATTCATAATAATAATAAGAATATAGTAATAATAATTCTTGGGGCATTGTTGTCGGCATATTACGTTAATATAGACATTTCCTTAATCTATCTATGATATTTTTTTTCAAAATTATATAAAAAAAAGAAAAACACATTATGTGTAACACACTACATGATTCATGCACCCACAGTTAAAAGTGTATACAAATATTTATGAGATGTTTACCAACGGTTTGGTAGAAGTGTCGGAAGAATTACTGTTTTTCTAGCCCGTCACTGTTACTAGGATAACTGTAGAAATATTCCTTTCGTATGCCTTCGCTTTATAGCTATAATTCTGTACTAATTTGTACACAGTGTAAGAGTATTGTTCGTGATTTTAATTATAAGAATATATATATTATAAGGTAAAAAGGTTTCACAAACTCTTACAAATGTACATGAATTAACTAAAAACTGGAACACAAACCACACTGTATTAATACCGTCATTTCGCCATGACGATTGATCGTCCACACTTGTGCAGTTTGTTTGTTTTACTCTGTCTGAGCTCGGTGTATCATTAAATGTTTTATTACGTTATATATACATTTTCATTAATCCATCCGTGATTTTTTTTCAAACTTATATAATAAACTCGATACATAATAAATTACATTGCATATGAGTAGAGAACTCGGATAACCAAAAAAGTCGAGTGATTTACTTCCATGCCTTCACTAGAGCATCATTTCTTCTCAAAATGATGTTATCATTGAGAATGGGAGTTTCTTCTTTTATTTATTCTACCATATCAAATGTAGAGACAACTGTACACAAGGTAACTTGTACACAAACCTGACGTGTACACTGTTTACAAAACTTACCTTCGCCTGGTTTGTTACATTACTCTGCACCTGTCCTCTCTCATGCACTCATTTTTTTCTCTCTGGTATGGTAGCCCGGCTGACTACCTTCATACCACACTTGATTTTTACAATAAATACTACTCATCTCATCTATATTTAAGGTAAGTAATGCGAGAACTGTATATACATTTTCATCGCTCTGGGATGCTTAAAATATCTAGAATAGTATGTGTGGTGGGGTGGCCTGGTATGGTAAGCCTGGTGGACTACCAGACCTACCACACTTGGATTTCTTCAATAAATTCTACTTGTCTCACCTAGATTAAGATATAAACTATTTTAAGGTAAGTAATGAGTGCACTATGTGTTTGTATTGTACCTTTTTATTGTTTTTGATGCTGGTTATATTGTAACCTAATATATGTTAGTGTAAACTTGTTATTTAGTGTTTGTAAGCATTTGTTAGTGAAAAAAAGGGTGTTCACTTTACGGCAGGTTTACGCTTTATGGCGGTAGCCTGGAACCTTACCCGCCTTATAAGTGGGGCCCTCCTGTATATATTATATCTTTTATTATTTTTTATTATCTCACGGCCGATTTCCCAACAAGGCAGGGTGGCCGAAAAAGAAAAACTTTCACCATCATTCACTCCTAACTGTCTTTGCAGAAGGGTGACTTTACACTACAGTTTTTAAACTGCAACATTAAACACCTCCTTCAGATGCAGGCCCCCCCCCCCCCCCCCCACAGTACTTCCCATCTCCAGGACTCAAGTCCGGCCCTGCCGGTTCCCTGAATCCTTCTTAAATGTTACTTTGATCACACTCCAACAGCACGTCAAGTATAAAAACCATTTGTCTCCATTCACTCCTATCAACACGCTCACGCATGCCTGCTGGAAGTCCCAAGCCTCGCACACAAAACCTCCTTTACCCCCTCCTCCAACCCTTCTAGGCCGACCCCTACCACGCTTCCTTCACTACAGACTGATACAACTCTTGGAAGTCATTCTGTTTCGCTCCATTCTATCTACATGTCCGAACCACCTAAACAACCCTTCCTCAGCCCTCTGGACAACAGTTTTGGTAATCCCGCACCCTCCTCTAACTTCCAACCTTACGAATTATCTGCATTAATATGCAACCAACACATTTGCCCTCAGGACATGACAATCTCCACTGCCTCCAGCCTTCTCCTCGCTGCAAACATCCATCACCCACGCTTCCACACCCATATATGAGCGTTGGTTTAAAACTTACTCTCATACATTCCCCTTCTTTGCCTCCAAGGACAAAGTTCTTTGTCTCCACTGGACTCTAAGTGCACCACTCACTCTTTTTCCCTCATCAATTCATATGATTCACCTTTCCTCTTTCATAGACCCATCCGCTGACACGTCCACTCCACTATCTGAATAAGTTCACCTCCTCCATACTCTCTCCTCCAATCTGATATTCAATCTTTCATCACCTAATCTTTTTGTTATCCTCATAACCTTACTTATCTGTTTCACTTTAATTTTCTTCTTTTGCACACCTACCAAAATTTCATCCACCAATTCTGCCAAACTTCTCTTCAGAATCTCCCAGAGCACAGTGTCATCAGCAAAAGAGCTGCTGTGGACAACTCCCATTTGTGTGTGGTTCTTTATCTTTTAAACTCCAAGCCTCTTGCCAAGAACTCGCATTACTTCTCTGTACAAACCATCTATAAATTTATCGTGATGACTTAGATCAACTTAGGTGGCTTTGTAAGGCTGCAACGATCACATCGATGCACGCTTTGCATAGAAGGCCACTCCTACTGTGTTTGTGACATTGCGGTAATAAAGAGACTTCCCGCCCTCTTTCACTACACCCCACTTACAAATCATATCTACTGCGCTAGCCCAATCACACTCCTCCATCCTCGCTAAACATACTCACTTCTCTGCTCGTCAGTAACCTACCTCCTAACACCATACACTTTGCAACATCTGCCACATTGCCCCCTATCCACCCTGTCATCGCCTTTTCAAATCATAAATGCACAAAGACCTCTTTAGCCTTATCTAAATTACTGTTCTACTTATATGTGTCACTTGTGTAAACACCTGGTCCCAAACACCCCCTCTTGCCTAAGCCTCCTTGTTCTTCTGGCTTTCATATTTCTCGTCTTACTCTTAATTCTTTCAATTATTAACATACCATACACTTTTCCAGGTACACTCAAACAGACTTATCCCCCTATAATTTTTGTCCACTCTCTTTTATCCCCTTTGCTTTATACAAAGGATATGCATGCTCTCTGCCAATCCCATAGGTACTTACCTCTTCATACATTTATTAAATAATGGCTCCACCACTCCAAATCTATATCCCACCTGCTTTTAACAGTTCTATCTTTATCCATCAATCCCGGCTGCCTTACCCCCTTTCATTTTACCTATGCTCACGAACTTCATACAATCACAACTGGCTTTCCTCACTCCTCCAGGATGTTATTCCTCCTTGCCCTATTACTCGAAATCACAGCTTCCCTTATCTTCTCAACATTTAACAATTCCTCAAAATTATTCCTTCCATCTTCCAATACCTCTAAACTCTCCATTTAATATCTCTCCTCTCCTATTTTTAACTGACAAATCATTGGCTTAGGCTTTTTCTTAATTGTTAATCTCATCCAAAACTTTTTTTCCTTATTTTACAAAAATTTGTTGATAAATCTCACCCACTCTCTCCTTTTGCTCTCTTTTTACATTGCTTCGCCCACCTCTCTTTAATTCTCTCTTTTTTCTCCATTTCTCTTCCCTCCTTGCATTCACTTCCTAACTTTGTTAAAACTTCTCATATGCTAACTTTTTCTCCCTTACTACTCTCTTTACATCATCATTCCACAATCGCTCCTCTTCCTCTGCACCCACTTTCCTGTACCACTAACTTCTGCTGAAACACTCTATAACACTACATTTATAATCCTACCCCATACCTCTTCGACCCATTGGCCTATGCTCTCATTAGGCCATCTATCTCCAATAGCTGTTTATATCTTACCCTAACTGCCTCCTCTTTTAGTTTATAACCCTTCACTCTCTCTTCCCTGATGCTTCTATTCTCTTGTATCCTCCTACCTTTTACTCTCTATGTAGCTACAAACTAGAAGTGATCTGATATATTCTGGGCCCCTCTATAAACATGTACATCCTGAAGTCTATCAACAGTCTTTTAATCTACCAATACGTAATCAACAAACTTATGTCATTTCGTCCCTACTCATATCGTGTTTACTTATTTATCCTCTTTTTGTAAATATGTATTACTATAACTAAACCCCTTTCTATCACAAAGTTTCAATCAAAGGGCTCCCATTATCATTTAACCTGGACCCCCAACTTACCTACCACACCCTCTCTAAAGTTTCTCCTACGTTAGCATTCAAGTCCTACCACAATTTCCTCTCTCACTTGTTTCAAAGGCTCCTATACATTCACGTAACATCTCCAAAATCTCTCTCTTCCTCTGCATTCCTCTCTTCTCCAGGTGCTTACACGCTTATTATGACCCCACTTCTCGCATCCAACCTTTACTTTAATCCACATTAATTCTTGAATTTAACACATTCATATTCTCTTTTCTCTTCCATAATGATCATTTAAACATTACTGCTACCCTTCCTTTGCTCTAACTCTCTCAGATACTCCAGATTTAATCCCATTTATTTCCCCCACTGTAAACTCTCCTACCCCCTTCAGCCTTTGTTTCGCTTAGGGCCAGGACATCCAACTTCTTTTCATTATAAACATCAGAATCATCTGTTCTTGTCATCCGCAACTACTCGCTCACGCACATTTAAGCACCAGTTGTATAAAGTTTTTTCTTCCTTCTCGTTTTTTAGTATTGGCTACAGGAGAAGGGGTTACTAGCCCATGGCTCCCGGCATTTTAGTCGCATCATACGACACGCATGGTTACGGAGGGAAAGATTCTTTTCCACTTCCCCATGGACAATAGAAGAAATTAAAAAGAACAAGAGTATTTAGAAAAAGGAGAAAAACCTGATGTATGTATATATATTATTGCATGTGCGTGTCTGTGAGTGTGGACCAAAGGGTGTAAGTGGAGTAGCAAGATTTCCCTGTTATTTGCGTGTTGATGAGACAGAAATAGGAAACCAGCAAATCCTACCATCATGCAAAACAGTTAAGGTTTTTGTTTCCAGTCATTGGCAGGACGTAGGTTCTTACTTCCTGGGAGGTTGCTGTCTACCAACCTACTACCTACTACCTATATATATATAGATATACTTATATATATATATATATATATATATATATGATATTTTTTTTTTTATATAAACATATATACATATATACATATATATACAGTGGACCCCCAGGTTAGTTTAACGATAGTATTTCATTCCAGAAGGATGTTCGGTGCCAAGTACTGACGAATTTTTTCCCATAAGGGGAAAATTGGAATTTAATTTTTCCCTTTCAGAGCCCCAAATATCACATCAAACACCTTTTTAAATACACTTTCATAAATTGGGCCCATTGGGGGCTATCGAAAA
>NW_026508871.1:0-14397 GCF_026875155.1 Cherax quadricarinatus
GGTCCACTACACTCACCAGGTCCACACTACACTCTCACCAGGTCCACACACCTACCATCCAACTCACTCACCAGGTCCACAACTACACTCACCAGTCCACACTACACTCTCACCAGGTCCACACATAACACTCACCAGGTCCCATACACCTCACCAGGTCCACACTAACACTCACCAGTCCACACTACACTCTCACCAGGTCCACACTAACACTCACCAGGTCCACACTTACACTCCACCAGTCCACACTACACTCTCACCAGGTCCACACTACACTCTCACCAGGTCCACACTACACTCTCACCAGGTCCACACTACACACTCACCAGGTCCACACTATACACTCTCACCAGGTCCACACTACACACCACCAGGTCCACACTACACTTCACCAGGTCCACACTACACTCTCACCAGGTCCACACTACACTCTCACCAGGTCCACACTACACTCTCTTCATTCCTTTCTGCTGTTTTTAAGTAGCTATTCCCTTTTTGCTCTGATTAAAATAACAAAACTTAAAAATGGGATTTATAACAAAAATTTCTGTAAGTTTGATGAAGATCTCGACTATTTACAATTAGCGATCCTCTCTATTCCTTGCAGGAATATCTCAACCAAATTACCCAGTTAGGTGAAAAATACACAGAAGACTAAGTTTATGTTATTAATCCCGTGCGGAGGATGGCGACAAAGATAACATGCCCAGACATGTTCTGCATACATCAAAAATTAAAAATTAAGCAAAATCATGATCTTTAATATTCTTTGAAGATAGCGTGACCATAGTGTTGGTATTGTAACCTTACCTCAACTCTCCAAGCTGAAGAATAGGTAGTTGAAATTAAGTTAAAATTCTTCATGTATCCTCTGATACGATGATAAAATGATAAGCCTTGATATATAAAAAAATATCTAAAAAAGTTTTAGATGTTATGTAGATGAATGGTTCAGAGAACCGACATGTTGATAAATTAGACACATGTGCAACTCTTGGGTATCTTTTCTGAGGAAACTTCTCGCGACACAGTGGCTTCATCAGTAATCAGTCCCTCAACCTTGAGTCGATGTGGTCAGTCCATCAATCTTGAATAGAATACAGCATATGAGCGAAAAGTGGCTTATATACTGTAGGCAGGAGAGGTGCAGCAGTCGTAGGTGGAGTCACATTTGTCCAATGTGGAAGTAGGTCATGCCCAAGGGTTAGACAAGAATTCCCAAGTATTAAGATCTCAAGAAGTTGCAGTATCTGACAGGAATGTAGATGGTTCAGAGAACCGTGACGTTGATAAACGACCTGCTTCCAACACAATTCCTCACGAAGCTGTTTAATCAGCGTAATTTATTCTCGTGTATTTACATTGTTCATTAACTATCCATTACTATAAATCACCTTTTATTCCCAAAATCTCAACTTATCTTCAACCACCCATCTTCACAACTCATCTTCAACAACCCATCTCCACAACTCATCTTGAACCACCCATCTCCACAACTCATCTTCAACCACCTATCTTAACAACTCGTCTTCAATCACCCATCTCCACAACTCATCTTGAACCACCCATCTTCACAACTCATCTTCAACCACCCATCTCCACAACTCATCTTCAACAACCCATCTCCACAACTCATCTTGAACCGGTGGGGGGGGGGTTGGGGGGGAATTTGGAAGAGCCATGGCTCCACAACTCATCTTCAACCATCTCTTACCACATCTCAACTACAAACAATCCAATACCTCACTCGTCGGCCATCAATCAATCCAACTCCACCCATCAATACAACAACTCGCCATCAGCCTACAAAACTACAACCACCATCAATAACCAACAACTCACACACAAGCAATCCATATCCTCAACTACCATCAAACATTATAAAGCATCCATCACCACAACTCACCATCAATCATCCATCACAACTCACCCCAACATTCACCCCACAACTCACTACCAACATTCACATTATGTAAGCAACGACTCACTGTTGTCTATACAGGTGGAACAACATTTAGATTTATGTGAATGTTAATGAGGTGTTTTATTCCAGATCAAAGTGTTCAGTACATGTTCTGTTTGTGATCAACATGTTCATTCAGTGTTCTAGCCCATATCAACGTGTTCAGTACGTGTTCTGTACAACATCGACATTGTATGGTGAAATTTAAAGGCAAGGAAATTTTCCAACCTATAATGAATTTGTTAGTTTCTGGCTTGTGAAAATCTTCTCTTGAATCTAGTAACTGCTGGCTTAACACATACAGTGTTAAACCAGTGTTAAGCCAGTGTTAAGAGACCAGTGTTCAAGACAGTTGTTAGGACAGTGTTAAGCCAGTTAAGCCAGTGTTAAGCCAGTGTTAAGACGTGTTAAGCCAGTGTTTAAGCCAGTGGTTAAGCGAGTGTTAAAGACAGGTGTTAAGACAGTGTTAAGCCAGTGTTAAGCCACAGTGTTAAGACAGTGTTAAGACAGTGTTTAAGTTCCAGTGTTAAGACCGTGTTAAGACAAGTGAAAGACAGTGTTAAAGCCAGTGTTAAGCCAGTAGTTAAGCCAGTGTTAAACAGTTGTTAAGACAGTGTTAAGCCATTGTTTTTAGCCATTGGTTAAGACAGGTTAAGACATGTTAAGCCAGTGTTAAAGCCAGTGTTAAGAGCCAGTGTTAAGACAGAGTTAAGCCATGTTAAAAAGCGCAGTGTTAAGCCAGTGTTAAGACAGGTGATAAGACAGTGTTAGCCAGTGTTAGAGACGTTTTAAGCCAGTGTAACCAGTGTTAAGCCAGTGTTTAAGACAGTGTTAAGCCCTAGTGTTAACCGTTGAAGCCAGTGTTAATACAGTGTTAAACAGTGTTACGACAGTGTTAAGCCAGAGTTAAGACAGTGTTAAAGACAGTAGATAAGACAGTGTGACTTTGTAAATGGTCAGAGTTGGACTGAAACGTCGTCGTGGTAGCTTCACTCTCACATGTGTCGAGTTTAGTTGTGAATTGTTTTTTCCATCACGGTATTGTGACTTTTAGTTATTTATTTTTCCTACATATTAATCATGGTCGCTAATATTACTTCTACATGTTTACTCATAGGTCCCTCATAACTTCCTTATATGGTTTTACTCATATGTCCCCTCATATTCTTTCCTTGTATGGTTACTCATAGGTCCCTCATAACTTCCTTATATGGTTACTCATAGGTCCCCGTCATAACTTCCTTGTATGTAGCCTCATAGGTCCCTCTTAACGTCCTGTAGTTACTCATAAGTCCCTCATAACTTCCTATATGGTACACATATCTGAGTCCCTCATAACCTTCTGTATGGTTACTCATGGTCTGGTCATAACTTCCTTTGTATGGTGTTACTCATAGGTCCTCCTCATAACTTCTTGTATGGTTACTCATAGGTCCCTCACTAACTTCCATGTAATGGTTACTCATAATCCCTCATAACTCCTTGAGTATGGTTACTCATAGGTCCCTCATAACTTCCCTTGATGGTTTACTTCATGTGTACCTCCATAACTTCCTTGTATGGTTAATCATGGTCCCTAATACTCCTTTTATGGTTACTCATGTGTACCTAATAATTCCAAGGTATGGTTACTCATGGGTCCCTCATAACTTCCTTGTATGGTTACTCATGGGTCCCTCATAACTTCCTTGTATGGTTACTCATGGGTCCCTAATAACTTCCTTGTATGGTTACTCATAGGTCCCTCATAACTTCCTTGTATGGTTACTCCTGGGTCCCCATAACTTCCTTTATGGTGTAGCTCATGGGTCCCTAATAACTATCCTTAGATGGTTTTACTCATGGGTCCCTCATAACTTCCTGTATGGTTACTCATATTGGGCCATCTCAAAACTTCCCTTAATATGGTTACTCATAGGTCCCTCATAACTCTGTATGGTTTATCTCATGGTCTGTCATAACTTCTTGTATGGATACTCATGTCCCTCATAACTTCCCTTGTATGGTTACTCATGGGTCCCTCATAACTCCTTATATGGATACTCATAGGTCTCCCTCATAACTACTCCTACTGATAATGGTTACTCATAGGAGTCCTCATAACTTCCTTGTATGGTTACTCATGAGTCCCTCATAACTATCCTTGTAGGTTTACTTTACTCATGGGTCCCCACATAACTTCCTTGTAAGTTTAACTCCATGGGTCCCTAATAACCTTCCTTGTATGGTTTACTCATGGGTCCCTCATAATTCCTTGAATGGTACTCATGGGTCCCTAATAACTTCCTTGTATGGGTTACTCATGGGTCCCTCAAACTTACTTCCTTGTATGGTTACTCATGTCCCTCCTAACTTCCCTTATAGTTTACTTCATAGGTCCCTCATAACTCCTTGTATGGATAACTCATTGGGTCCCTCATAACTTCCCTTGTATGGTTACTCATAGGTTCCCTCATAACTTCCTTGTATGGTTACTGCATATTGGTCCCTCATAACTTCCTTGTATGGTTACTCATGGGTCCCTATAACATCCTTGTATGGTTACACATGGGTCCCTCATTACTTCCTTGTATGGTTACACATGGTCCCTCAGTAGCTCCTTGTATGGTTACTCATAGGTTCCCTCATAATTCCTTATATGGTACTCATGGGTCCATCATAACTTCCTTGATGGTTACTCATGGGTCCCAAAAACTTCCTTGTATGGTTTAAGCATCATGGGTCCCTCATACTTCCTTGTATGGTTATCAGGGTCCCTCATAGCTTCTGTATGGTTACTCATAGGTACCCTCATAACTTCTTGTATTGTTACTCATGGGTCTGTCATAACTGTCTTGTATGGGTTACTCATGGTCCTGTCATAAACTTCCTTGTATGGTTAACCATGGGTCTCTCCTAACTTCCTTGTATGGTTACTCAATAGGATCCTCAATAACTTTCCTTTATGGTTACTCAATGGATCACCTCTCTCATAACTTCTTGTTATGGTTACTCATGGTCTGTCATAACTTCCTTTTATGTTACTCCAATGGGTCTCTCCTAACTTTCTTGTATGGTTACTCATATAAGTCCCTCATAACTTCCTGTATGGATACACTCCCCCAAAAATGGTCCCTCATAACTTTCGCTTGTATGGTTTACTCCAAGGTCCCACATAACGTCCTTGTTGGTTACTCATAGGTCCCTCATCACTTCCTTGTATGGTTACTCATAGTCCCTCATAACTTCCTTATATTATAACTCATAGGTCCCATCTACTTCCTTTATATGGTTACTCATAGGTCCCTCATAACTTCCTTATATTGTTACTCCTAGGTCCCCATGAAAACTTCCTTCTATGGTTACTCATAGGGTCCCGTCATAACTTCCTTATAATGGATACTCATAGGTCCCTCATAACTTCCCTTATATTGGTTATTCATAGGTCCCCTCTAACTTCCTTGTATTGTTTAATCATAGGTCCCCACACATACCTTTCCCAATATGGTTACACATAGTTCCCTCATAACTTCCCTATATTGTTACTCATAGGTTCCCCTCATAACTTCACTTATATGGTTACTCATCAGGTCCTCAAACTTCCTCATATGGGCACTCATGAGGCCGTCAACAACTGTCCTTATATGGTTACTCATAGTCCTCATAACTTCCTTGTATGGTTACTACTCATAGGTCCCTCATAACTTCCTATGTGGTTACTCATGGGTCCCTCATAACTTCCTATATGGTTACTCCATGGTCCCTCTTAACTTCCTACTTGGTTACTCATGGTCCTTCATAGCTTTCCTATATGGTTACTCATAGGTCCCTCATAACTTCCTTATATGGTTATTCATAGGTCCGTCAAAGCTTCCTTATATGGTTTCTCATAGATCTCCCACCATAACTACTCCTTTATATTGTACTCAAAAGTCCCTCATCAACTTCCTTGTATGGGTTACGCATGGGTCCTCCGCATAACTTCCTTGTATGGTTTACTCATGGGTCTCTCATAGCTTCCTCTGTATGGTTACTCATGGATCCCATCAATAACTTCCTTGTGATGGTTACTCATAATTCCCTCAATAGCTCCTAAGTATGGTTACTCAATAGGTCCCATCATTAGCTTCCTATATGGTTACTCATAGTCCCGTCATAACTTCCTTTATGGTTACTCATTGGGTCCCCATAACTACCTTGTGTGTTACTCATAGGTCCCTCCATAACTTCCTTGTGTTTGGGATTACTACATAGGTCCCTCATTACTTCCTTTGTATGGTTACTCATTGTTCCCTCCATAACTTATATTTTAAGTTCTCATAGGTCCCACATAACTTCCTGTTATTGTTACTCATAGATCCCTCAAACATCCTTGAGTGGTTACTCAAGGTCCCCTCATAATTTCCTTGTATGTTTTACTCATAGATCCTCATAACTTAATTGTGTTTACTCATAAGTCCCTCATAACTTCCTTATATGGTTACTCATAGGTCCCTCATAACTTCCTTGTATGGTTAACTCATTGGTCCCTCATAATTCCTTGTTTTTTTAACCTCAAAATCCTTTCATGTCTTCATTATATGGTTACTCATAGTCCCTCATAACTTATTTATGTTACCATAGGTCCCTCATAACTTCCTTATATGGTACTCATAAGTCCTTCATAACTTCCTTATATGGTTACTCATAGGTCCCTCATAACTTCCTTATATGGTTACTCATAAGTCCTTCATAACTTCCTTATATGGTTACTCATAGGTCCCTCATAACTTCCTTATAGTGGTTACACATTAATTTCTTCACATATGTTCTTTGCAACATGGAATGCAAGAAAATGTAGTGTTGTTATATGTTCAGTTTGTTCAAACCTACATTTCATTAATCAGCTTTCCCTCAGCAGAGTAGCTGAAAAAATATCTGGATGATGTTCATTATAGTGTTAATTTATGTCTACTACATCTACTCAAGCTGTGGTCACCTTGTATTTGGTTTCTTCTAAGACATACGTGACTTACGGGAAAGGATTCTATCCTGGAAAGGTAAACACCCGAAAAAATGACAATGACTGAAAACAACAAAGAAAAACACAGATAGTGAAGACATGTCCTTAACATAACATTGTTAACAGAAAGAATAAACAAAGCAATTTCTTAACTCTCCATCACCATATATTAGCCATCATCCAGCTATATTTTTCAACTATCAACCATCCCTCACTATAACTCACATACAAATATGCAACCCACAACACATTATGAACTATTCATAACATCTTACCATCACCCATCATATTTTCAACTCCATCGACTATCACCGACCACAACTCACAATTAACATTAAATACACTTCAATTTTCCATCAACCATCTATCACAACAACTATCAATCATCCTTACCTAAAATGTCCTTCCTCCATACACCATTACCATTAACTTTCCAACTATTCATTCGTTCAACCACACATCATCACGATATCTGTCCAACAGCGTCACCTTAACTTTTCACCGTCGACACTGTTTTCCGAGCTTTCACGTCATAATGCCGTGTGAAGAAACTCGTTTTGTGATTTTTGGGAGGATATAATTCACTTAAGATTCTGTTACAGGTTGTTTTGAGAAGAAGTTTATTCATAGCCATGATGTTACTCTGGCTCCTTGATCAATTTAAAAGCCATTGTAAATAAGAAAAATATATTAGTGCTTGTTTTTTATTTGTAGTTAACTGATTTGCGAGAGCGGTGGTTAATGTTTATTATCGGGAAGAGATTATGATATGTTGTTGAGAATAGAAAGGAAAACAGATTCGAAAGAATCAAGAGGATCAAGATCTCTTCAAACCGGGCGAGAGACCTTCCTCAAAGTTACTTGTAGCTAGATTGTGAGACGATTCTCTGGCGTTTCACTCACATCAGTCCGAGATTACACTGTGAGTTCATTCCTTTTTTGCTGTTTTTTTTTAACACTACTCTCGGAGAGTGAAGTAAAGGTAGCTAGAATAAAGTTATGACGATTCTAATAACTGCTAAACAGTAAGAAAATCAAGTCTCAAACATCTCAAAAAAAGCTAATACGGATTCCAATATATTATAATCGTTCATATGATAAAAAAATTATTCTTAAAAATGTTTTAGTATGTATTAATAAAACTGATAAACCGGGTCGAGCCCAAAACACTTTTCCTTATATTAAGTCACCATGTATTAACTGCGACCAAACTGTCAGCCTCAAGTTAACTCTTCGTTACCTGACCTTGCACGTGGAGGCCAGTGGTTCGTCTTTTAAAGGTCAATACCCACCCACTTACTCTGTGTTTTTGATGCTTTCCTAGTTCATGTTTCACAGGAGTCCATCTGTGTCCCATCATATGTTCTCACCCTCCCCTACTTTCCCAGGGTCCTGCCTCAGCAACCATATCTTCTTCTTTTCCCAGGTTCCATGTGTCAGGAGATCAATCTGTGTCCCCTCAGATATTCTCATTACTCCCTTCCCACTTTCCCAATAGGTTATGCCTCAGCAACCTGTATCTTCTATGTTTAACAGGTCCATGAGTCCGAGGAGTCAATCTGTGTCCCGCTCAGATATTCTCCCTTCCGCACTTCCAGGGTCTGCCTATGCAACAGTAACTCTTTCCCAGGTCCATGTGTCAATTCTGTCCCGCCTCAGATATTCCCCCCTTCCCCACTTCCTTCCCTCTAGGTTTTCTTGCTTTTCTCCCAGTTCATGTGTCCAGGAATCCATCCGTGGGCCCCGAATGTCCCCAATGTCTCCCCTTCCTCACATCCCTTAGGATATCTTCCAGCCTCAGCCCTTCCCCAGGTTATTATCCGAAGTCAGCTCAGCCACTCTCCGTGATCTAGCCAGATGAGAACGAGGCCTGTTTTAGGCTGGTCTATCGGTAAGAGACATGTCCAGTGAGTGTAATTACAGGAGGGACCGCAGAAAACTGCGTCCTGTAATTACATCACCAAGTCAGCCTAGACCAAGTCAGCTAGACGCAGCCAAGCTACCGCGTCCATTCGGTCCACCAAGGCCTGGCCTACTCAATGAAAATTTGGGGGGGTTTTTTCTATTTATTATGATAACAAATTTTTCTCATTAAATGTAAGATTGTTACTAATTAGCAATTTAAGTGTGTTTGTGAATGTTTTTTGTATGGTTAAAAGTGCTCGTTGTTATCTGTTTGTCCACCTCCACGAGAACTGTAACAAGCGTTGAACTTCTTATTTTCAATTGGTTATTTATCCTATATATGTGCAAGACCGCGCAGTGAGTTTACAAGCGCTCGCGCACAAATGCCAATAATCATTTCGTTGATGTTTTTAAGGTTATCCTGGGTAATTTACACATATGTAATGTGCATGATCATTTGTGTAACTATTTATGTATATTTTGTACCTAAATAAACTTACACACATTCTTATTTTCAACGCTCAATTGTCATTTGAGTGCAACAGCAGCCCTGCGTGGTCACCATCATTCATACACTCACCATAACACACACACACACACACACACACACACACAAACACACACACACACACACACACCCATACACACACACACACACAAGCACACACACACACACACACACACACGACACCACACACACACACACCACAACACGCACACACACATACCCACACACACACACACATACACACACACATACACACACACAACACACACACACACCAACACACACATACGCAAACACATACACACACACACACACAAAACACACACACCACACACACAACATTACACACATCACATCACACACCCACACATACAACCACACACAGTACACACACACACACATACACACACACAGGCAGGGAAGCCAGTAATTATATGATGGGAATATTTACAACAAAATGCAAGGAGGCTGAGGAGAGGTTTGTACCCAAGGTAACAGGAGTAATGAAAAAGCCTGATGAGCCCATGGTTTTACCCCAACTGGTGCAGGGAGGGCAAAAAACCAAGTGTGGCTAGGGAATGGAAGAAATATAGAAGGGGCAAAAGGACCCAGGAGAATAAGGAGAACAGGCGTAGAGCCAGAAATCGAATATGCACAGATAAGAAGGGAGCCCAAAGACAATATGAAAATGACATAGCAAGCGAAAGCCAAATCTGACCCACTAACTGGTTGACAGCCCACATCAGGAGGAAAACAACAGTCAAAGGGACCAGTGTTAATCAGGCTAAAGGAAGGAAGAGGAGAAAGACAACATGGAGGAAGTGAACCGTGAAGTATGTGAAGAACTCAACAAGAGATCAAAGAAAGTGTTTCACAAGAGACAGAAGTGACTCCAGAAAGACGGAGAGGTGGGGCCACACCACAAGTGCTGGACACATGCACACAACCGAGAAGAAGTGAAAGGGCTTCTGATGATGCTAGATACCGTCAAAGGCAATGGGGCCAGATAACCATCTCCCCATGGTATTGAGAGAGGGAGCAGAGCGCTATGGTGTACCCCTAACAACAATATTCAATACATCTATCGAAACAGGGAGATTGCCTGAGGCATGGAAGACAGCAAATGTATCCCAGTCTTTAAAAAAGAAGACAGACATGAAGCATTAAACTACAGACCAGTGTCACTGACATGTATCGTATGCAAATCATGGAGAATATTATCAGGAGAAGAGTGGTGAACACCTATGAAAGGAATGATCTAATCAACAGCACCCATGGTTTCAGGGACGGGAAATTTCCTGTGGTCACAAACCTACTGGAGCTCTATGACATGGTGAAGCAGTAAGACAAGAGAGAGAGGGGTGGGGGATTGCATTTTTTGGGACGCAAGAAGGCGTTTGACACATTCCCACACAAGAGAGGTGCAAAAAGGGGAGGACCAAGCAGGGAAACGGGGAAAGGGAAAACAATGGATCGGGAATATTTTTGCCCGGAAGACAGCGCGGTCATGGTACTGGCAGGTGTCAGAAGGGGCCCTGTGACCAGCGGGGTCCCGGGGGGGTCGTCCAAACCAGGCCCTGTTTCTGGTATTTGTGAACGACATGGGAAGGGAATAGACTCAGGTGTCCTTTTTGCAATGACGTGAATTTGAGAAAAATACACTCGACAAAGACCAGGCAGAACACAAAGGGATCTGACGGGCTGCAGACCTGTCCAAAAATTGGCCCTAGTTAAATCCCACCAAGTGCAAATCATGAAGATTGGGGAAGGGAAAAAAAGCCGCAGAGGGAAGTACATCTGGGGGGGCCGGACACAAACCTCCCCAAAGGGAAAAAGTTTTTGGGGTGATAAACACCGGGCACATCTCCTGAAGCGCACATCAACCAAAAAACTGCTGCAGCATGGGGGCCCAAAAAAACCTCAAACAGCATTCCACATCTTAAAAGGAATCGTTCAGGACCCTGTACACCGATACGTTAGGCCCATATTGGGAGTTGCGGCCCAGTTTGGAACCCACCCTACCAAGCACGAAAAAACTAGAGAAAGTGCAAAGGTTTGCAACAAACACCCCCAGAGCAAGGGGTATGTCCTACGAGGGAGAGTTAAGGAAATCAACCTGACAACAGGGAGGACGGGATGGGGGGACATGATAACGACTACAAAAACTGAAGAATTGACAAGGGGGACAAGACAGGATTTTCCAGAATTGACACATAACAAGGGGACACATTTGGAAGCTAAGACACAGATGAATCACAGGATGTTAGGAATATTTCTTCAGCACAGAAGTCAGTAAGTGGAAAGTTTGGGAAGCGATGTATGGAGGCAGGATCCATACATAGTTAACAGAGGTATGATAAAGCTCACGGGTCAGGAGATGACCTATAGCGACAGGAAGAGGGGGCCAGAGCTCGGGCTCGACCCCCAACCTCAAAATAGGGGAGTACACATACACACACACACACACACACAACACATACCACCCATACACACACACACAGGGGAAGGGACTAAATGGATCAGGGAATCTTTTCAGGGAAACAGCACGAGTCATTACTGGCAGGGTCAGAGTGGGCACCCGTGACCAGCGGGGGCCCGCAGGGGGCAGTCCTAGGACCAGTGCGTTTCTGGGATTTGTGAACACATGAGGAAGGAATAGACCTGAGGTGCCCTGTTTGCAGAGACGTGAAATTGATGAGAAGAATTCACTCGACGAAGACCAGCAGAACTACAAAGGGTCTGGGCAGGCTGCAGACCTGCCCAATTGCTCCTGGAGCTCAATCCCACCAAGTGCAAAGTCATGAAGATTGGGGGGGGCAAAGAAGACCGAGACGGAGTACAGTCTAGGGGGCCCGAGACTACAAACCTCACTCAAGGGAAAAAAATCTTTGGGGGGAGTACAACACCGGGACACTCCTGAAGCGCATATCCCCAAAATAACGCTGCGCATATGACCCTGGCAAACCTCAGAACACATTCCGACATCTTAAAAAGGGAATCGTTCACGACCCTGTACACCGTGTACTTAGGCCCAATTGGAGTATGGGGCACCATTTTTGGAACCCACACCTAGCCAAGCACGTAAGAAACAGAGAAAGTGCAAAGGGTTTTTGCAACAAGACTACCCAGAGCAAGAGGAGTCCTACGAGGAGATTTTAAGGGGAAATCAACCTGAGACACTGGAGGACGGGAGAAAAGGGGGGGACATAAACGACATACAAAATACTGAAGGAATTGACAAGGTGGACAAAGACGGATTTTCCAGAATTGGACACAGTAACAAGGGACCCTTGGAAGCTGAAGACACAGATAAACACAGGGATTTTAGGAAGTATTTCTTCAGCCACAGAGTATCAGTAAGGGAATAGTTTGGGAAACGATTAGGGAGGCAGGGTCCATACATACTTTAAGCAGAGGTATGATAAAACTCACGGCCAGGGGGAATGACCTATAGCGATCAGTGAAGAGGCGGGGCCAGGAGCTCGGACCGACCCCCGCAAAACCCCAAATAGGGATACAACTAGGGAGTCACACATACACCACACCTACACAAACACACACACACACACACAAAACACACACACACACACACACACACACAACACCACACAATACACACATACACACCACACCCCATAACACACACACACACCACACACACACACACACACAAACACTAACCAACAACACACACACACACACACACACACACACACACAACACACACACATACACACAACCCCAACACACAACACACACACACACACACACACACCCACACACACACACACACACAAAAACACAACACACCACACCCACATTCAATATGTTCTCCCCCATGGGTTTTTAAAATTATGTTTGTTTTCCTCAAAAAAATTGGAAAAGTGGAGGCAAAAAAAGAGACTTGCTCAAAGTTTGAGAAATCAGGAACTTTATATATATTTTTAATTCTGATGGAGAAATTTATTATTCTGCATATTTAATTTTGCTGTAAAGGTCTGTCCCTGTCGTCTATATTATACAATTATTGTTGCTTGTAATTTACTGCATAATCATTGTTAACAATTAACCCTTTTTGATCGCACACAATGTATTTTTTATTCTTTAAAGTTTATACCATAACAAATACTTAATGTTTTTGTTAGGTGAAGTTAACGTGGGATTGAACACGTGCAGATCATAACAATTATAAGTAGTAAACTTTTGTTTGTAAATAACTGCTAAATTAAAATTTTCATTAGGAAAACTTTCTTAAAAGATCAGTGATATAATAAACAAAAGAAAAGGGTGGGATATAATGATATAAGGGGATCTGGTAGTGATATAAGGATGATCTGGTTGGGATATAAAGGATGACTTTTTGGTACTTTTTATAAAGATGATCTGTATGGGATATAAGGATATCTGGGTTGGGGAAAAAGGGTACTGGTATGAGATATAAGGGTGATCTGGGTTTGGGATAAAGGGGTGATCTGGGATGAGAATAAGGAGATCTGGGATGGGATATAAGGATACTGGTATGAATATAAGGGAAATTTATTGGTATTTTTTTTATATAAGGAGACTGGTATGAGATAAAGGATAAACTGGGATAGATAAAGGATGTCGGATGGGGTATAAGATGACTGGTATGAGATAAAAGGAGACGGTATGGGAATAAGGAGATCGGGATGAGATAAAGGATGATCTGGGATGGGTATAAGGATGATCTGGGATAGATAAAGGATACGGTATGGGTATAAGAATGATCTGGATGGGATATAAAATGATCTGTATGGGGGTATAAGGATGATCTGGAGAGATTAAGGATGATCTGGTATGAGATATAAGGTGATCTGGTATGGATATAAAAGGGAAAAAAAATCTGGTTGGGAATAAGGATGATCCATAACCCCAACCCACTACATCCCCATAGCCCAACCCAAAAAAAGGGAAAGAAAATATAAGAATGTTTTTTGGGAAATTAAAATAAAAAATATAATTTAAAGATTTTTAAAAATGAAAAATTTAGTTTTAAATTTGGTGTTAATAAAGTTTGTA
>NW_026508872.1:0-13381 GCF_026875155.1 Cherax quadricarinatus
TCCCCACCTTCTTACCGAGCCTGATCACCTGGTTTTTCTGACTGTTGTCTTTCTCCTAATGTGGCTATACCGCGGTTTCGGGTCAGACTTGACTTTTGATGCATTGTCGTTTTCCATACTGTCGCTGGGCCTCCCCTCCTTATCTGTGCATATTCGTTTCTGGCTCTTCGACTGACCTCCTTATATTGATGGGTCCTTTGCCTTCTGTACCTCTTCCATTCTCTAATACACTTAGTTTTTGCCTCCCTACACCTTTGGGTAAACCAAGGACTCGCTTTGGTCTTCCCATTAATTCTGTTGCCCTTGGGAACAAACCTTTCCTCTGCCTCTTTGCATTTTGTTGTTACATATTCCATCATTTCGTTCACTGATTTTCCTACTAGCTCTCTGTCCCACTGAACCTCCCGCAGGAAGTTTCTCACACCTGTGTAGTCCCCGCTTTTATAATTTGTTTTTTCCCACCCGACTCCTGTGTGTGTGTGTGTGTGTGTACTCACCTATTTGTACTCACCTATTTGTGGTTGCAGGGGTCAAGTCTTAGCTCCTGGCCCCGCCTCTTCTCCGGTTGCTACTGGGCCCTCTCTCTTCCTGCTCCATGAGCTTCATCAAACCTCGTCTTAAAACTGTGTATGGTTCCTGCCTCCACTACGTCATTTTCTAGGCTATTCCACTGCCTGACAACTCTATGACTGAAGAAATACTTCCTAATATCTCTCTGACTCATTTGTGTCTTCAACTTCCAACTGTGACCTCTTGTTTCTGTGTCCCCTCCCTGGAACATCCTGTCTTTGTCCACCTTGTCTATTCCGCGCAGTGTTTTATATGTCGTTATCATGTCTCCCTTGACCCTCCTGTCCTCCAGTGTCGTCAGGCCGATTTCCCTTAACCTTTCTTCATAGGACATTCCCCTTAGCTCTGGAACTAACCTTGTCGCAAACCTTTGTACTTTCTCTAGTTTCTTGACGTGCTTTATCTAGTGCGGGTTCCAAGCATACTCCAGTATGGGCCTGACGTACACGGTGTACAGTGTCTTGAACGATTCCTTACTAAGGTATCGGAACGCTGTTCTCAGGTTTGCCAGGCGCCCATATGCTGCAGCAGTTATCTGGTTGATGTGTGCTTCCGGAGACATGCTCGGTGTTATGCTCACCCCGAGATCTTTCTCCTTGAGTGAGGTTTGCAGTCTTTGGCCACCTAGCCTATACTCTGTCTGCGGTCTTCTGTGCACTTCTCCTATCTTCATGACTTTGCATTTTGCGGGATTAAATTCGAGAAGCCATTTGCTGGACCAGGTGTCCAGTCTGTCCAGGTCTCTTTGAAGTCCTGCCCGGTTCTCATCTGATTTAATTCTCCTCATTAACTTCACATCATCTGCTAACAGCTACACTTCTGAGTCTAACCCTTCCATCATGTCGTTCACATGTACCAAAAATAGCACTGGTCCTAGGACCGACCCCAGTGGGACCCCGCTCGTCACAGGTGCCCACTGTGATACATCATTACGTACCATGACTCGTTGTTGCCTCCCTGTCAGGTATTCTCTGATCCATTGCAGTGCCCTTCCTGTTATATGCGCCTGATCCTCTAGCTTCTGCACTAATCTCTTGTGAGGAACTGTGTCAAAGGCCTTCTTGCAGTCCAAGAAGATGCAATCAACCCACCCGTCTCTCTCGTGTCTTACTTCTGTTACTTGATCATAAAACTCCAGAAGGTTTGTGACACAGGATTTGCCTTCCATGAATCTGTGCTGGTTGGCATTTATACTATTGTTCCGTTCCAGGTGCTCCACCACTCCCTCCTGATAATCTTCTCCATAACTTTGCATACTATACACGTCAATGACACAGGTCTATAGTTTAGGTGCCTCTTTTCTGTCTCCTTTTTTAAAAATGGAACTACATTTGCCGTCTTCCATACCTCAGGTAGTTGCCCAGTTCCAGGGACGTGTTGAAGATGTGGTAAGTGGCATGCACAGCATATACGCCTCCTCTCTAAGGACCCACGGGGAGATGTTGTCCAGTCCCATTGTCTTTGAGGTATCGATGTCCCTTAGCAGTTTCTTCACCTCCTCCTCATCTGTATGTATGTCGTCCAACACTTGTTGGTGTATTCCTTGCTGGTGTCCCCCATCTGGTCTGCTCCCCCAGAGGCCTTCCTCTCTCCACTGTAAATACTTCCTTAAATCTCATGTTAAGCTCCTCACATACCTCTTGATCGTTTCTTGTGAGTTCTCCACCTTCTTTCCTCAGCCTTATCACCTGGTCCTTGACTGTTGTCTTCCTCCTAATGTGGCTATACAGTAGTTTCGGGTCAGATTTGACTTTCGATGCTATGTCGTTTTCGTACTGTCGCTGCGCCTCCCTACTTATCTGTGCATACTCGTTTCTGGCTCTTCTACTAATCTCCTTGTTTTCCTGGGCCCTTTGCCTCCTGTACCTTTTCCATTCTCTGTTGCACTTAGTTTTTGCCTCCCTACACCTTCGGGTAAACCAAGGACACTGTCTTACAAGGCACACTACAGTCTTACAAGACACACTGCAGTCTTACAAGACACACTACAGACTTACAAGACTCACTACAGTCTTACAAGAGACACTGAAGTCTTACAAGACACACTACAGTCTTACAAGACATAGTGTGTCTTGTAAGACTATAGTGTGTCTTGTAAGACTGTAGTGTGTCTTGTAAGACTGCAGTGGACATGCCCCTCCTGATGCGGACACATACGTGGCTACGGCAAGCTGAGGACCATAGTCACGTATGCGTCCGCATCAGGAACGACTTGTCCAGTGCTGCTGGGCACCTGAAAGTTTTGATCTTCCTATTATTTCTGTTTCCCTTGGGAACAAACCTTTCCTCTGCCTCCTTGCACTTTGTTGCCACATATTCCATCATCTCGTTTTCTGATTTTCCTACCATTTCTCTGTCCCACTGAACCTCCTGCAGGAAGTTTCTCATACCTGTGTGTGTGTGTGTGTGTGTGTGTGTGTGTGTGTGTGTGTGTGTGTGTGTGTGTGTGTGTGTGTGTGTGTGTGTGTGTGTGTGTGTGTGTTGTGGTGGTTGTGTGTGTGTGTGCGTGTGTGTGTGTGTGTGCGTGTGAGTGTGTGTGTGTGTGTGTGTGTGTTTTCATCTACACTAAAATGAACAATCATGGAGACTAAATGATTCCTATTGTGTTCAGTGACTTCCGCCAAAAGTTCGACGTCCGGCACCAATAAAGTATTTGCACAGGTCTGATAACTTAAATTTAGTTTTTATTTTTATTTATTTTTTTCATAAATGTAAGATGTCTTCACTAGAGACATGATTGTTTCTCCGTCTAATATATATATATATATATATATATATATATATATATATATATATAAATATATATATATATATATATATATATATAATATATAATATATATATATATATATATATAATATATATATATATATATATATTTATATATATATATATATATATATTTATTATCACACTGCCGATTCCCACCAAGGCAGGGTGGCCCGAAAAAGAAAAACTTTCACCATCATTCACTCCATCACTGTCTTGCCAGAAGGGTGCTTTACACTACAGTTTTTAAACTGCAACATTAACACCCCTCCTTCAGAGTGCAGGCACTGTACTTCCCATCTCCAGGACTCAAGTCCGGCCTGCCGGTTTCCCTGAACCCCTTCATAAATGTTACTTTGCTCACACTCCAACAGCACGTCAAGTATTAAAAACCATTTGTCTCCATTCACTCCTATCAAACACGCTCACGCATGCTGCTGGAAGTCCAAGCCCCTCGCACACAAAACCATCCTTTACCCCCTCCCTCAACCTTTCCTAGGCCGAACCCCCTACCCCGCCTTCCTTCCACTACAGACTGATACACTCTTGAAGTCATTCTGTTTCGCTCCATTCTCTCTACATGTCCGAACCACCTCAACAACCCTTCCTCAGCCCTCTGGACAACAGTTTTGGTGTCCAGAGGGCGGAGGAAGGGTTGTTGAGGTGGTTCGGACATGTAGAGAGAATGGAGCGAAACAGAATGACTTCAAGAGTGTATCAGTCTGTAGTGGAAGGCGGGGTAGGGGTCGGCCTAGGAAAGGTTGGAGGGAGGGGTAAAGGAGGTTTTGTGTGCGAGGGGCTGGACTTCCAGCAGGCATGCGTGAGCGTGTTTTGATAGGAGTGAATGGAGACAAATGGTTTTTAATACTTGACGTGCTGTTGGAGTGTGAGCAAAGTAACATTTATGAAGGGGTTCAGGGAAACCGGCAGGCCGGACTTGAGTCCTGGAGATGGGAAGTACAGTTGTCTGCACTCTGAAGGAGGGTGTTAATGTTGCAGTTTAAAAACTGTAGTGTAAAGCACCCTTCTGGCAAGACAGTGATGGAGTGAATGATGGTGAAAGTTTTTCTTTTTCGGGCCACCCTGCCTTGGTGGGAATCGGCCAGTGTGATAAATATAATATATATATATAATATATATATATATATATATATATATATATATATATATATATATATATATATATATATATACATATATATATTTCTGAGGTGAAGGATAGAGGTTAATATATTCTTGACATGAGCCACAATGAATAAGCGTATTATTATATCATTATTGTTGTAGCTATTATCATTATTGCTATCATTATCATCATTATTAATCGTTATTATTGTCATTATTATTATCATTATTGTCGTTATTATTATCATTATTGCCATTATTATTATTATTATTATTATTATTATTATTATTATTATTATTATTATTATTATTGTCTTAATTATTATTTCACCATTATTACATTACTTGTGAAGCGCTAAACCCATTGGATCAAACAATACCATGGAATGGTATATAAGGAGAGTTGAATCAATAAAGTAGAAGACAGCTCGGAGTCACCGGATCAAGAACTTTTGACCAGCATCAAGGAACCCCCCCCCTTCCCCCTTCGTTTCCTCTCACCATGGAGAACTTTTTTTTTAACAGGTATATGTTAATAATCAGATCTATATCCATTAAAACAGTTTTGCAAAATTTCTTGAAAATATGTATATGAATTTTTCTCGACTTCTTTGGTTTATTCCGCTAATCCGAAAAATTTGACCTGTGGTAGCCTACATAATGTGAAAATTTTGACTAATTTGCTGCAGCCTACGTAATTTTCGTTTTCGTTATTTTATTGCTTCATTATATTTTGTTTACATGTACGTGCACAGACTAAATTAATAAACAAAAGAAAAAAATTAAATTTTGCGGGTCGTGTTTCCGTTTCAGTAGCTTAAATAATCTCATTCCAGCAGTACACAACTTTGTTCCAGCAGTATACATATATAAAGTATTATTCCAGCAGTTTGTAGTTTCGGTGCTTCAGTTCAGGGCCACAGTATGTAACTGGACTGTCGTCCGTGCCTGGAGGGCGACAGTATGTGACAGGACTGTCGTCCGTGCATGGAGGACTGCAACATGTAACTGGACTGTCGTCCGTGCCTGGAGGGCCACAGTATGTAATAGGACTGTCGTCCCTGCCTGGAAGGCCACAACATGTGACTGGATTGTCTTTCCTTCCTGGAGAACAAGAGCGTGTAAGATTGTCGTTCATGCCTGGAGACGACAGGTGGCAAGGACCACGACAAACTTTACTTCACAAGCTGAAAGTCTAATTATTTACGCGTGTGACACAAGGCAGGAACCACGGCGCTTTCATTCAGCAGCTCCAGCACCATAACCCGAAATTATTATCATTATTATTACTGTATTCACGAGTCATGGAAGAGTAAATACACTATACAACGTCTCTTTAAGTTCAAAGATGTTATACCTGTTGAATTACAGTCCTTTGTAGTCTACAAATATAATTATTATAGCTGTAATGCTATGGATATTGGTAAAACCATTTGTCAGCTGAAGGTCTGCTTTTTTGAACACTCAGGCGAATCTTTTAGAACATATAGGCAACTGAGTAAAACCCCATTTAGTGCCATACATCAACATTGTAAAGCGACAGATCACACAGTAGACATGTAATGGTTCCCTGTGTTGTCCAGGCAATCTAACACCATTAAGCCGGCAACAGTAGAGTCTGCTCCATTAGAGTCAAACTCTCCCTGTGTGATAGTGAACGCTCAGTAGTTACTTTGTTTCTAATTTTATTTTATTTTTGTTCTTTATTCTTTTATCTCTTTTACTTTTGTTGATTTGATGTTTAACACAAGTTCGAATCTTGTTCTTATAGATGATTTCCTTTGATTTTGTACAGTGGCTGATGATGGAGTAAATTAACTCCGAAACCTGTCGTGAATAAATGTTCCAAGCAGCAGCGGTACTTGAAATACGTATGAGAACATATATATTTACATAATACCTCTATTTCAAATGCTTCCTCCAGGACACCAGACGTTGGCCGCGCGCCAGGTCATATACGTACATCAACGTTCATCAACGCGATGCCGAGACTCGAGGGTGACGACCACTCCCCCTGCCGGGAAACACTCTTCTCTGGAGATGTTAGTACCAGTTACTGTTACAGGTCTTTAATGAGCATTGATTCATCCCACTAGTAATTTTTGATAGATTTAGATCATGTTTCTTCTAAATCGTTTGTCAATGACCCGAAAGGTTGTAATGATCTAACGTAACAACTCAGTGGAATGTCCAGACTTGATCATTGACAAATGGCTTAAGAAGAGACGAGGTGTAGATCTGCCTTAAGCTGATCAAAGAGCAACTCATCTGATTTCCACGAAAAATCAAATGGAATTTTTTTCTTACATTTAGAACACGTAAAACACACACCAAGGTCACGATGGAAAACAGGTTTCAGGTGCAGGGTGATTCAGTGTGATAAACGAGACACTTGCACACCTATTGCCCAAGTGTAAGGATACGTGTGAGTGTATGTCTGAGTGTATGTCTGAGTGTGTGGATGGGTGAACCATTGCACTTAAGTCATGTGTTGTAGAGATCTGAGCAAAGCTCAGATCTCTATAACACAACTGTTATCAAATATTTATTAAGTTATACCATAAATTATGGAAAGATGCTAGACTTCACCTTACGAAGCAGACAAAGCAAATGCGATAGTAATAATGGACAAGGTAGATTACAAATGAAAAATAAACATGTTATTAGAAGACAGGGAGCCTTAACCTTCATGCTGAATTAGCTGTACAGCTCAGCGGCACAGCAATCAGCTCACGGGCAATACGTATTCGATATTCGGGCTAGAGGGAGGTAGGAACCAAGGGAAAGAGAAGAGTGTTGTGATGGCCTCTCTTTCCAGATACCTTTCACACATGACAAGCAGGTACTCACACAGGCGGAAAATTAGGAAAACCTCACAGATACGTTTTTATGGTTTATTTTGTAAACGTCGTGTATGTGTGATTTTGCTGTCACCTGTTTTGAGAATTTTCCGACTCCTGTTGCCTCTCTGTTGCTTACCTGAGCAACCAGACCCGCTGGTCGACATGTCCATCACAGCCTGTTTGATCTGGCACTCCCCGGAGCTAGTAATCCAGTTTCCTCTTAAAGACTTCCACTCTTGTGCCGGCAATATTTCTGGTATCTGCTGGTAGCAGATATCAGGACCACAGATGTTGATAGTGTTCTCTTTTTGTGTCTGTGGCGTTCCTGCTTTTCACTAGGTCTATCTCAAACTTCTCTCCATATCTCTCATTCCAGTACGTACGATGTTTTGATAGTGTGTAGATTTGGTACCAGGTCCTCTGGTATCTTCCATGTGTATATTATCACTTATCTGTCTCTCCTTTTTGGGGGATTACATTTACAGTTCTTGGAGGAGTTCCTAACAATTTAATGTTCTATTGTCTCTATGTGGACGGTAAACACTTTTTTGTCCAGCATTGCTGGAATTATATAGTGTTTATGAAATATTTTTATTATTATTATTATTATTATTATTATTATTATTATTATTATTATTATTATTATTATTATTATTATTATTATGGTTATTAAGACTGGAAGTCTCAGGCTACGGTAGCTACAGAAAACATTCACCGTTATTCACTTAATCGCTATCTTTCCAGAATCATGGTAGCATCACAGCTCAGACGACGCTCCCATCTGCAACGTCCTCACCCCTCGTTCAGAGTGCAGGCACTGTTACCTCCCATCTCCGGGACTCAAGTCCTGCTAAATGGTTTTCGTGAATGCTTTCATAAGCTTTACCTTTCTGACGCTCCATCAGCACTTCACCCATAAACAACCACTTGCCTACACTCCGATATAACACGCACACACAACTCTGTCGAAAGTTCAAGCCCCTAGCATTCAAAATATCCTTTACCCACTTCCTCACTCCAGACTCATATACCCTTCTAGTTATCCATCCTCTCTAAGTGCACTAACTGCCTCAGCAACCCCTCAGCTATCTGAATAACACCTTTGATAATCCCACGCCTAATCCTCTGTATAATATTCTCACCACACATAGCCCTCAAACACGACGTCTTTACTGTCTCCAGCCTCCTCCTCGCTACAACATTTAAAACCCATGTTTCATATTCGTATAACAGTGCGGAACCTATACTCATGTACATTCCCCGTTTTTTTTTTCTCTGTGGATAAATTTCTTTGTTTCCACAGCTGCCTCAACGTTCCGCCTCATATTTCATAGACTCACCCCAAATAATAATACAAATATAATAATATCTTTATTTCTACAAGTACATGTATAAGGTATACAGTCCTAACTGACATCAATGACATACTACTATATAGAAAGCCGCTTGTTATACAGAGCATTTCCGGCAAATTAGGTCAGTTTTATCCCAGGATGCGACCCACACCAGTCCACTAACACCCAGGTACCCATTTTACTGATGGGTGAATATGGACAACCGGTGTAAGGAAACACGTCCAGTTTCTACCTTCGCCGGGAATCGAACCCAGACCCTCGCCGTGTGAAGTGAGAGCTTTAGCCACCAGGCCACAAGGCAAATATCTGAAGAAATTTGATTCCTCCGTCTCCCCTTCCTCTAATCTGGTAAATTCAGAGATATATAACATAAAGAAATATAACACTTACACAAATGTCTATAAGCACACCGCTTCTGAGAACCAGAATACAAGGCTGACGGAAGCAGAACACGAAGCTGACGAATGCAGAACACGAGGCTGAGGATACAGAACACGAGACTGACTGACAAAACACGAGGTTAACGAAACCAGAACGCGAGACTGACGAAGAGAACACGAGACTGACGAAGACAGAACAAAATCTTGTTGCTTTGAGCTATCCCAACAATACATTGAACTAACTTGTGCATCTCTCATGTAGCCCACGAATACATTACTGTGTCATGTAGGGGGGGGTAATGATTGAATGGGATATAAGTGGGGAATATGGGAGTAAGGGATTATGTAGGCAGGGGAGAGGCTGGCGCGGTGTTAGGAGTGAGATGATTAGCGGAGGTAGGTAGGTAAGGACAGGTCAGTGGTGACTACCACGACACTCTCATTAACTCTACGCTACTCACTAACATATGCCTCACCCATTCTTCACTCATATATAAACATAATAAAATATAAGAAAAAGAATAAATGACGGGGACAGAGAATATTCCTATTCTACTCAAACACAGTTTATTATTAAGTCTTTGTACAATAATATATTTGGGAACAGGAGAACATTATTGTGGTTTAGATAAATGGGATGGTACACATAAGCAGTGAGACAGGGAAATACAATCAACTTGACGAAAATGAATATAACTTACAATATAGCACAGAGGACAGTTCACTACAGGAACTAAGCCACTGGTCCCAAGACCTACACAGCACGAGTAATGCGCCAAGCCAGTACTCTGCCCAATGCCTCCAACAGTCTCCTCCAGAGACTTCAGCAGCCTTCTCCCGAGCCCTGCACCCCAGCAGCAGCTCCGCTCGAAGTCTCAGCTCAGGAGCTCTGCACCCAGGCCAGAGCTTCGCAGGAATCTCCTGATCATGCTCTTCCTTGGGCTTTTATGGTGGTCCTAGCACCCTCCACAACCACGTGTGCGACCTGACGCCTGGATCTGACGCCAGTGACGAACAAAGGAGCTGATACATAAGCTGAAAAGGCGTGTCTCTGACAGACATTTGCCAAGGCAAGGTGACCATATAATTGGTTAAATTAGGTCTCCCCAGAGACCTCACAAGCCCAGCTGGACTATATCACATCCCCCTTTCTCCCCCAATTTAAAATATCTGAGAACTAGGACAATTTGTCCTAGTTATTAGACTATTTTAATCCTAATCCCTAAAATATATTACAATACAAAGACAAAATTATACATAATACAATTATTCCACTACATATATTTCCCTCAACCTCCTCATCTACCACAAGGCAGCATAATCAGTACACCTGGCAGTTGACCAGCATAATAGTTGGTCTCTGGTGCAAAGCCTCCTTACCCGTCATTTCTCCTTAAACCTAAATATCGGGCTCCAGTGCCTTCCCTACTTCTACTAGAAATACACTAGCCAATGCTAGTCACCCTCGCACGTTAACCATTGGGCCAAACCTCTCAAGGCTTCTATGGCGTGGACAACTGCTCCAACGGGTTGCATTCTTTCAAGTAACTGCAACTGGACCACTTCACGACCACCAAGGTCGCATTTTCGGCACACTTCACATGCACACTACAACATCTGAAAATCGAGACAGGGCAGGCATCGCAGCTAAGACCCTCCATTATCCTATGCCACTACTAGGATTCACTGGCCTCATAAAACAAGGCGGCCATAATCACTGGACCGTTTTCAAGGTCACCTTATTTCACACAGGTAACACTAACACTTCACTGGCAAGTCAAAGTAGGCTGGGGACATCTCACACTCTTAATTGTCTCTCATGGCTGGCAGGGCATCCCCGCATACCTGTCGCACAGGTCGACCAGCAAGGCAGGACACACCTCCATGCCGCCCTTGAAAGCAGGCTGGTCCCACCAGCTGGAGTCCATCTCCGCGGCTCACATCCTTCCACATCTCCGAGGATGGCAACTCCTTCATAGTAGATTCTCCTGTCCTGGCACACCAGCCAGAATCCCTCACACACCACTGCAGCATCACCGCCATCTCCTCTTGAGCTAGGCAGCATCGCAGCATCACAGCACGGCCACAGCATATCCATCATCACAGCACGGCCGTATCACAGCAGCACATAGCACGGCCGTATCACAGCAGCACACAGCACGGCCACAGCATCGCATCACGGCTACAGCATCGCAGCACGGTCCCAGCATCACAGCACGGCCGCAGCGTCTCAACATCACAGCACGGCCGCAGCATCTCAACATCACAGCAGCACACAGCACGGCCACAGCATTGCAGCACGGCTACAGCATCTCAGCACGGCGACAGCATAGCAGCACGGCTACAGCATCTCAGCAGCATCACAGCAGCCGACATCAGCAGTAGCAGGCTATGGTCAGTTGCTCGAGGTGAGGTGAGGTCACTTCAGGTCATCAACAGCAGGTGCGGTCACCCATCCCTGGCAACTGCGAGTAACTCGCGGTCCGTGGGTGATGGTCACAGAGGCTGGGTGACGCAGACAGACACCCACTAAACTGGATGACAGACCAGGGCAGCAATACATCTACTGGGGCACATCAGCTGGGTGACTGGGCATATCAGCTGGGTGACTGGGCACATCAGGTGGACAGCAATCATAGGCAACTCTTCAATGGGTGACAGTTGTGGGTAAGTCTTTCAAGGCGGGCTGGGTGACTTCTCATTCCTCTGTAAATATTCAATTTCGGCCAGTAATTGCTTCCCCCAAAAGTCTCACCCAAACACTGATATTCTCCACCATTTATCTCAAACCAACAACCAACTCCACCAAATATAATAATACAACCAAACAATTATTCAGACCCACTGTCAAGAAAAGGTCAGTTAAGGTCACTAGGATTATAATATTATAATAACACAAAATCAAATGGTAGCAAATGGTAGCATAAGTATAACCGAGCAGTCAAAAATAAGGCACATGGGACTGGTTCCTACTATAAAAATAATAAGAACCACCACCGCTTAGACACCATGTCATGTAGGGGGGGTAATGATTGAATGGGATATAAGTGGGGAATATGGGAGTAAGGGATTATGTAGGCAGGGGAGAGGCTGGCGCGGTGTTAGGAGTGAGATGATTAGCGGAGGTAGGTAGGTAAGGACAGGTCAGTGGTGACTACCACGACACTCTCATTAACTCTACGCTACTCACTAACATATGCCTCACCCATTCTTCACTCATATATAAACATAATAAAATATAAGAAAAAGAATAAATGACGGGGACAGAGAATATTCCTATTCTACTCAAACACAGTTTATTATTAAGTCTTTGTACAATAATATATTTGGGAACAGGAGAACATTATTGTGGTTTAGATAAATGGGATGGTACACATAAGCAGTGAGACAGGGAAATACAATCAACTTGACGAAAATGAATATAACTTACAATATAGCACAGAGGACAGTTCACTACAGGAACTAAGCCACTGGTCCCAAGACCTACACAGCACGAGTAATGCGCCAAGCCAGTACTCTGCCCAATGCCTCCAACAGTCTCCTCCAGAGACTTCAGCAGCCTTCTCCCGAGCCCTGCACCCCAGCAGCAGCTCCGCTCGAAGTCTCAGCTCAGGAGCTCTGCACCCAGGCCAGAGCTTCGCAGGAATCCCCTGATCATGCTCTTCCTTGGGCTTTTATGGTGGTCCTAGCACCCTCCACAACCACGTGTGCGACCTGACGCCTGGATCTGACGCCAGTGACGAACAAAGGAGCTGATACATAAGCTGAAAAGGCGTGTCTCTGACAGACATTTGCCAAGGCAAGGTGACCATATAATTGGTTAAATTAGGTCTCCCCAGAGACCTCACAAGCCCAGCTGGACTATATCACAACTGCTACTATTACTACTGTTACTACTACTACTACTACTACTACTGCTGCTGCTGCTGCTGCTACTTCTACTATTATTACTACTACTACTATTACTACTACTACTACTACTACTATTACTACTACTACTACTACTACTACTACTATTACTACTACTACTGCTGCTGCTGCTACTTCTACTTCTACTACTATTACTACTACTACTACTACTGCTGCTGCTGCTACTTCTACTACTACTACTATTACTACTACTACTACTACTGCTGCTGCTGCTACTTCTACTACTCACTACACTACTACTATTAACTACTACTACTGCTGCTACTGCTGCTGCTTCTACGCTACTATTCATTACTACAAATAATACAATAAGATCTAGCAAACATAAAGTGAACTAACACACACCTTTCGCCGTTAAACCCCTTAAACTCCCAAACTTCCAAAAGGGTAAACAAAAAGCTTTTAAAAG